>CALNHX010006598.1:0-86403 GCA_940337035.1 Agriotes lineatus
GGTAACAGAATTACTCTGCTAATTTCACTCATCCTTACCGTATGAACTTCAATGGCATTCTTCATTTTTTTAAGGTAACCTTTATAAAATTTTACACTGTTGAAGACAGGTTGAAATTGCTACCGAAATAAACAAAAAAATATATAGGTTTTCATTTAAAACAAATATTGATGACGTCATAACGTTTAAAACAAATTTGTAAAAACCTTAAAATGGCTTCAATGCTTTCGCAGCAATTTGAGTGGCTATCGCCTCTTTCCCGAAAACGAAGATTAAAGGAGTTACCGAATTTATATATATAAAGGCATTCCATTCTTTTCAGAATATAGCCGCTTCTTTCGGAAGTTAAAAATCCTCTTGCGCTACTTAATTTCTACACTGTATATAGATGTGATTTTTTTAATCTGTTCAAATCATTGGCCTTCGCTATCCTGGAGCATTTTATTTATTTTCATTGTTATGTTTAATTACTTGGCAATCTACACGAGTGACCTTCAGTAACTATACCGATAGCAAACAAATACTGCTGGCTCTGATCTGTAACTTTGCATTCCTTAGTGTTTATTATTTGATTCTCAAATTGGAATTTTTACTTCTATAGCTAAATTACTATACTGCTGAATAGATATCTTAAATTAAATAACTCTTTATTAATACGCTCATCTTTTCTACACGATTAACTACGTCATTTTTAGGTGACTATATTGGCTCTTCATGTGCACGTATAAACAATGTATATCGGGTAGTTGGGTTTCTATTCTACAAACTGTAACTTTTCTAGTGTTGCGAACATTACAAAATCCCAGCGGAAAACGTTGTTTGGTATGACATCTTCCAAAGTGAGTAGTAGTATCCACAGCCGGTTAGAACAATTGCCTGAAAGCAGTTACTTTCTGTACTTTAGCCTCAAATCCTAGCATTTTTACGAGTCACGCAAGTTAAATTCGTAATTTAGTGGTAATGTTATCAAAATTCATTTCTATAAGAACCTTATTTCCGCGTGGTCCAGTTCAAATATTAACGCTTCACCGTAGTTAAAATTTCCGATTCAGGTTAATGTTGGCGTATGTTATAAATCAAGCGTTGTTCCTGTTTGGGTGACGCAATACATTTTTACTCGCAGGGTGCATTATCGCCGTCCTTCTTAGAATTCTTGTTGTACAAGTATGCCTTAAAACTTTCCGCGTAGATCGTTTATGAATACTGTACAGTCATGTTCGCCGAATTTCTGTTATAAATTCACCCTTTGTTCTCTTTTGCGGGCAATGCAGTATTAACTCACAGATTTCACCGTATTGGTTATTGTTCTGGCACGCTCAAGGTTCCCCGAGTTTCGTACAAACTGTCGAGTCGTATTTCAACAGTTCGTTGTAAATTTCCGCACAGCTCCTGCTTCCTTACTTAAGCTAGACAAGGAAGGAGCGTAGTCACGTGCTTGCGTCAACGGCAGTTTCATTCCTAATCCGTGGCTTAAGCTTCAATTCTTACCGGTCTCTAAACTACAACAGCCGTTTGTGTATTTCCGCTTTGAATAATTATGTGTGCTTCGTGAATCGTTTTGTGCCAATTTGAAGTAATAGAACTGTTTCGTTACGTGAGAAACCCTTGGCGTACTTCGTGCTGTGAACATTAACCGTTTGGGGTGCAATGGAAGCAAGTTAAGTTAGTGTGGTCAAGAGTTCTTATCGTGGGGTTTCGAGACTCCGCTGTCGAGGACTTTAACGAGCTCTTCATAGAACCAACGCTAATTTAAGCATGACTTCGTGTTGTTAATTCTCGCACGTTGTTCCGTGGTTCCTGTTCTGGAATTGTTGGGCGTCCTTTTTGCCCTTAGGGGGATTCTAATTCATCTTGCCAACCCTGGTTGCCAACATCATCGAGGCTGTGTTCCGCATCACGTCAACCCTTGTGATTTTCGCTATCGTTCGTTTCTTCAGGCAGTTGGTTTGGAAAGGTGATTACATACGATGCCGCACGTAAATATGCAGTCAGCTGATATTCTTCAGGTAACAAATGTAAATTAGCTTTTATAGTGTAATTGTACAGTGAACGCCCCGTCGAGTGTTGAACAGTTCACCGTTTTTGTTGTTAACCATGTTATTTGCTAATTGCTAAATTTAGTGAATTGCCGTCGCATTTCTTTGTTTGTTTAACGTAACTTGTGGCAGTTTCGTTTGCCTTGAGCCACATTAATATATTTGCAGTCGAGTTTACTGTTTGTAATTAAGTTAACGTGTTGTGCCATCTAACTCAACTAACCTATTTGATCATTTTTTTTTAAATCTAACTAGTCAATTTCATGTTCATTGTCACCTGCATATATTTTATTTATCTCAATAGAGTTCATTGTCAAGTACTTATGTTTTTCATTTTTGTTCTTGATATTTTCATGCGTTTTATGTGTACTGTTTCAGTTGTAAGAAGGAGTTTAGCAGTTGCTTCATTGAATTGTGTTGTAAGGTAAGTCGATACTGTGTGCAACTCGCCAACCAAACTCTGCCAAGGTAGAAGTAGCCAGGTGGATTACGTACTTCCACTTTCAAAGTAATTTCACCTGTGTTGCTGATGTTGTTTTCCCGATTTAGTTAAGAAAGTGGTGGCGTACCTTTATTTAACATTATTTACCCCTTTGTGTCGAAGCACAGCCCTAACTTTCAGGTACTAAAGAACCAGGACCTTTCTTCACTGAGAAAATTTAGTCTGCTGGAAGTCACCAGGCAGTTTTGAGGACTACTTGCCGCAGGTGATAGCTGACGATTGGGAGAGCTGTCAAGCTGACAGTTAATCTGATTCAGTAAACGTCGACAAGTGTAACACGAACAGATAAGTGATTTTGATGATATTTTGCATATGAAAACGCTGTGTAAACATTAGAAAGACCTAGGAGTTAAGTTAATAGGGGTACCCCGCCGTCCCGTTCATATAATAGGCCAATTTTGGATGTCTCAAGTTTGGAGTGATAATAAAACTAGTTAAGGGTATTGCTCTCTTTCATTTTAATTACAAGCATTGAGTTCAATAATTGTTTATTTAGATATACAGTGAAGTTACAAGTTTCTTGACATATATCAGTGTACGTGAGTTTTAACTTGTTGGCGCTCCCTTTAACATCTTAATTAAAGAATTCGCGACGTCTTCACTGTTGCTAGTAGACGGGCCTCAAGTACACTTATATAATGTTTAATTGTTGAGTTAAATAATTAAAGAACGACGACCTAAAGGTAAGTAAGAAAGCTAACAAAACTATTGAACAAACCAAGGATGTTATAAACCATAACAGCCTGAGATGTTTTAAAATCCTCGCTCTACGAGCTCGGATTTCAAAACAACATCTAAGGCAGTTATGATACTATTAACATTCCTAGATCTGTTAATAGCTATTACTAGTTCACCACTCTCAACATAATTAATTCGTTATCTACGTTAATAAAAAGCTTTTACCACACTTTTTTTAATTACCCGTCACTACACATCACGAGCTATCATTCCTCGCAATTATGCGTATAAGTAAAAAATCACCTGCTGATATATTTGAGTATATAAATGTATTGAACAAAGAAGTACAAAGAAAAAACATCAATATAATTTTAGTCAGAGAAAAGATTTCAGCGTTTGAATAAAAGCTCTTATATTGGAGACAGAAAGAAGAACAAAACAACCTTTTCAAAGTTAACTTTGTGTTTGTAAGATTGTGAAAATATTACTTGTGACGACATTAAGGATACAGTTAAAGTAATTTTTTTTCTATAATAATTTTCAAGGTCAACTTTCTAGGGGATAAGTTGCGTTCCTGCAGGGTCCCTAGTT
Organism: Agriotes lineatus; assembly: GCA_940337035.1. Lineage (NCBI taxonomy): Eukaryota > Metazoa > Arthropoda > Insecta > Coleoptera > Elateridae > Agriotes > Agriotes lineatus. The sequence continues at coordinate 3,808 of CALNHX010006598.1, forward strand.
TTAATAATGTTGGTACATAGATTTTTAGTTCTTTTCTTCCACTAAAAAAATTATTGTCATTTTGACAGATATGTTATAATTTAATATCGCTTGCTTCATCTTTGCATTTAAAATATTTCTTGGTTTTCTTTGTTTATCCGATTTTATTAATGATGATGATTCCATTTTAAAAAAAGAAATTAGTCAAGAGTTCAAATTAAGAAATTTTGACATTCAAAATTGACACATAACCATAATTTTGAAAAAGTTCTACCAACACGAGGTATAAAAATTTTCTAGCGTTTTAATCACAAATCTACCAACATTGTAACACTTTGACAGTTGTTATAGAAAAAAAGTACTTTATAAGGCATCGTACCAAACTCAAAGAGCGGTTCTCTGATTACATTCCAGATCTTGATTCGCATAATGTCAGTTGGGTTGCAGATACTTTTAAATGTGAAATTGCTGATGTACTATCACGGACAAATGTATTTTCCAGTTTGTGCTTCTTATATTTTTTTGCATAGACAACCCGTTTTACTAAAGAGCTTAAGCTGTCGCCAAACACAGCTTTTAAAAATTTTAACTGTTTAACATAGAGGTTGGTAGTACTGTTACAAATCTATAGCCGGTATAGTCTGTTCAGTAAACATAAAAACACAAAGTGGCCTTTGATTTACAAAATTTCATGAGTGTACTTCCAAAATTCATCTTTGTCTAGAAATTTACTTAAAAAACGTTACTAAAACAAATAGGTTAATGGTGTGACATTTATCTAGCAACTGTCATAAATATTGCAAATAATTACTTTTATCTACGACAGTGTGTAAAATAGCCTTTTAGTTGGCAGTTTTAAGTTTGTAAAACGACTGTTTAATAACATGTTTTCATTAGTTTACGTAGTTAATAGCAACGTGCTTAAAAAATTTCATTAGGCACGTAGTTAGTAGCAACGTGTTTTAAAATTTTTAAAACACTCAAAATTAGGACCGGTTGCTAGTAATTCTAATTTACATGTAAAATATTTTGTATATTTACCGTATTTCTTAGTTTCTATCTTAGATAAAATATTGTACGATACACATGCGTAAAGCATCTTTAGTCACTCGTGGGGCTTAAAACGCTCGCTCACTCGCGTTTTAACTCTACCCCACTCGTGCCTAAAGAGTAGCTTTACGCACTTGTATCGTAAATTACTATTATCTACGACAGTGTGTAAAATTGCCTTTTAGTTGGCAGTTTTAAGTTTGTAAAACGACTGTTTAATAACATGTTTTCATTAGTTTACGTCGTCAGTAGTAACGTATTTAAAAGATTTCTTTAGGCACGTTGTGAGTAGCACCGTGTTTTAAATTTTTTAAAACACGCAAAATTACGACCGGTTGCTGGTAATCCTAATTTACATTTAATTTTTATTTTCATATTTACCGTGTTTTCTAGATTCTATCGTAGATAAAATATTGTACGATACACATGCGTAAAGCATCTTTAGTCACTCGCGGGGCTTAAAACGCTCGTTCACTCGCGCTTTACGCACTTGTATCGTAAATTACTATTAAGGATATTATGCAAATATTGTGTTAGATACTATTGACGTGGTGTTTATTAATAGGTGTTTTTATTACATTTTATAAAAGTTCAGGGGACAATTTGCAGAAAAATATCTACTTTGACACTGAAATATTGAGAAATATTAATTGCCATTGATTGTCATTTTTAAATTCAAACTTAACTTTATGCAGGTGTGAAAACCTTTGCAAAACAAAATACAGAATCCCTAGTACAAAAATTGTATGCATATGCCAAAAAAATTAAAATGTTTTTGTGTTTACTGAATGAACTATACAGGGTGTAGAAATGCTTTACGCACCATAGGGTTTTCAATGGTAATTTTTTCATATGACAATATTTGCTTACCTAATTATTTTAGAGCAAACTTCTAAATAGGTTTTTTGTAGAGCAAACAATTCTGCATCCATTTATGCCATAATTTTTGTCATTTTACGTCAGACAACCTAATAATGAAAGAAACTAGAATTATCATTTTTTCAAAAATCGGTGCAAATTGTGAAGTGGTGGTATGCTGGAAGCAGATAAGGTGCAATAAGTGCCATGGTTGCCGCTACATTTGAAAGATGCAAACAAATAAACAACAAACTAATTTGTTGATGCTTTGAGATGCTTCAGTAATTTCAAGGCACCACTGATTTGTCTAAAAATTGTAACTTTATTGCTTTAAATTTTCGGTTTTCCGAAATGTTAAATGACAAATGCTGGCATAAATGGATACAGAATTTTTTTCTCTACAAAAAACTTCCATACAAGTTTGCTCTAAAATAATTAGGGAAGCAAATATTTTCATATGAAAAAATTACCATTGAAATCCCTATGGTGCGTAAAGCATTTCTACACCCTGATTATCAAATTATCATACAGATAAATAGCGGAAAATTTGAGTTCGTGTAGGGCAAACGAATGCTTTTAAGTTTAGTAAAAGTGTTATAAAGAAATAACTTAATACGTATTTTTCTGTATTATTGTAAGTTTAATGGAAATAATAATTTCAATTAGCTAATCACCGAACATTGTATTAGAATATAAAAAATTTATTTTTGTTGTAGTAATGATTCGCTTTCTTTGCAGTATTTTAAACATATTGGCGTAATTTCTTTTCTTTTTCTTTACCCATGACAACAATATCAAATTAATATTGAGAGACCCTCAGAATAGTATATTGTATGTTAAGAGCTGAAAGTGCATTCTTGGCGCTTGCGCATGAATTTTGCTGGTTGAGGCAAAGCCGAAACCAGCAATCATGCAAAAGCGGCAAGTGCACTTTTAGCTCGAAATATACATACTATTTTTTCGACGACTGAGCACATTATTAATGGAAAATATTATATTTCATTTTATTGCAAATATTAATTGACAAACAAGTTAACATTACTCGCGCAGTGTATTAGACATGTCACGCGATTATTTCGACAAATGACGGGCGTTTTCAAGGAAATATTCGGATGTGGCTACCTATTTTGTTCACGCGGAAACCCAAAACGCTTGGCGAGCGGCAAAGTGATGAAAACGCACTCTCAGCGGCAAATGTCAACTTCCTGTTGTCAAATGACAGTGAGAAAAAAATCTACTTTCGATGTCAGCCGTCGAAAAAGTAAATTACGTCATATATTATGACATTGAATACTACAAATTTGAACTTTTTATGTAACGTAGAACGATTTAGATGGTGTATTTTGTCACTTCTATTTTGCAACAGTTTAATTAAACATTTAAAAGCCACTGAACACATTTCACACAAAAGTAAGATTTTGTGCTTTCAAAAAAATGGTCAAAACGGCATACGTAAGGCTGCCAACTATTGAATTCCTGAATGCGAGACATTATTACTCTGTCCGGAAGGGAGGAGGGGGGATAACAGTATACAGTGAATGCCAAAAAATTTGCATAATATGGGAATTTTTAATTTCACATACAAAAACTTAATTTTAAAATTCAAATTTTTTAGGTAAATGCTAAAAAGTTATAATTGAAAAAAAAATAATAGAAAATGTTAATTACTCCTCTAGATTTTTTATTATTTACCGAACTATATTCGCAGAATTTTTACATTTTTGATGCAAGGTGGTTTTTAGGAGAAATATTTTTCAATGGTAATTAATATTTATTTAAAAATTTTGTAAATGTTCTTTTACAGTTGTCTAAATGAGGAGACTTTTCTTTATCCAGTTGAAATGTCGCCTCATTTAGACAACTGTAAAAGAACATTTACAGGGTTTTTGTAAAAGTAATTCATTAACAGGGATAGATTAGAGTTTTTAGAAGCCATTTAAATGGATATTATCATTGAAAAATATTTTTCATAAAAAGCGTCTTGTATCAAAAACGTAAAAATTATGTGAACATATAACTCTTCGGTAATTAATAAAAAATGTAAAGGCGTTATTAACATTTTATGTAATTTTTCCCAATTATAAGTCTTTAGTCTTCACTTAAAAAAATGAATTTTAAAATTACGTCTTGGTATGTGAAATTTTAAAAGGCATTTTATAGAAATCGAAAAATTTAATTTTAGCTAAAGTTAAAGAAAAAAATATGATGCCGTCTTTTTAGTGGTCACTGTATGCAAATATATCACATATCACAATCAGAGCAGACGGCCAGAGGAATCGAACCCGCGACCTTCCGAATCCTAAGCAGATGTGCTAACCACTACTCTACAAAGCTCGGTGGGAGAGGCTACATGGAGTACAGCCACCATTCGATTGGTGCATTTAATCGTACGAGCTTGTTTTACGGTGAATGAGCTTTTAGAATCTGTCTGTCAACTGTCAAATGCAAAATACGTAAAACATTACAGTTTTCGCAGCAGTGTATTACGAATAACTATAAGAATATACTAAGAAATACGGGACTAGCGGAACGCATTTGACATTTTGCGGGACGATTTCAATGCATTAAATATTTGAATGCAGGACCAGTACTAATATTGCGGGCAGCCGTAAGCATATGCAAAGTACGAAGGGCAGTATCTGGAATGGGAACTTTCTAACTAACATAAAGAAAATTTTTTTTCTATAATAATTTCCAAAGTCAACTTTCTAGGGGATAAGTTGCATTCCTGCAGGGTCCCTAGTTTTAATAATGTTGGTACATAGATTTTTAGTTCTTTCCTTCCACTAAAAAAATTATTGTCATTTTGACAGATATGTCATAATTTAATATCGCTTGCTTCATTTTTGCATTTAAAATATTTCTTGGTTTTCTTTTTTTTTGTCCGATTTTATTGATGATGATGATGATTCCATGTTAAAGAAAGAAATTTGTCAAGAGTTCAAATTAAGAAACTTTGACCTTCAAAATTGACACATAACTATAATTTTGAAAAAGTTCTACCAACACGAGGTATAAAAATTTCCTAGCGTCTTAATCTTAATCACATATCTACTAACATTGTAACACTTTGACAGTTATTGTAGAAAAAAAACGTACTTTAGTTGAAGGTATTTAGCTCACTCATTAGATAGTATTAGGATTGCAAGTTGATACCATAAGTAGTATTGAGCAATATGGGCTTCAACTTCAATTTTGCTGTCAACTAGCAGAGAATCCAGTTCTTGGCACTGGATATTATTTTTTTAAATTAAACAAACACTGAGGTATTTTCCTTATGTGACGTAAGCGGTTTGTGTATCCCAAGGGGTTGGGGGATGATTGTGGCAATTTCGAGTTCATTTGTTTTCCTTTATTAAAATCCCAAAACTTATAAACTGTAATAAATGTAATCTTACTCCCTTACTTCAATTTTTATCCCCTAAGGGGTTGAGAGATGATTTTCAGATTTTCCGATTCTTAAAACTTATAATTGCGGCAAGTTTGTATATAAGTACTATAATTTTTCACCCTTAGGCGGGTGACATTTTTCCAATTTTTTTCTTCTATTGGGCCCCTAAAGTCTAAAATTGTACAAAATATCAAGTAGTTATCTACGTCGCCTGGAAGTGGCCAGGATTTTTGTTCATATAAACATACATTCAATTTTATATACAGGCTTATTCAATTTCGATTCGCACCATTGAGATTTCGAAAACCGTAAGAGTTAGTTAAATTGGGCCAAAGTTGCAGATTCTAAAGCTGAATAATATTCCAAAGAGAAATTGAACATAGCCGCCTTAGTTTTCAGTTATGTGCAACAAATGAAAAGTTCAAATATGATTTTATATTTTCCTTTATTTTCATATCTTTTGAGAGTTTGATCATAACTTTCTTATTTTAAGGGCAAATGATGGTTATGGGCCTATAGCATTATTACGAAGCTATTGATATAATGATATCAAGCTTTCTACACATATTTTCATAAATAACCAAAATATACAGAAGAGCCTCAAGAGTTGGCAGATACATTTCTTGAACTTCGATTCAATAGTGAAGCACGTATTGAATTTGAAAACAAAGCAAATCGGTCATACTGTTGCATATTAAGAGCTGCAAATGCTTTCAAAATTGTACATGAGGAAACAGTCAAAAAGTTACTGCCTTTTGCAACAACCTACCTTTGCGAACAAGAGTTTTCCACTCTAATGAGCAAAGCAAAGAAATCGGTTGGACCCCGAAGACAGTATCCAAATTGTTCTGACATCACAAAGCCCTAATTTTGATGTTCTTGTTTCAAAAATGAAACATCATTTCTCCAAAACCTGAAGGTAAAAAGTTTTCAAAGAAATCCTTGTGTTTCAGAATGATATTAATTTATTTTTTCTACGACCACTACTAAAAGTAGGCCCTTAGCCTTAGCTTTTTTCACTAAAAGTGACGTTTTATAAATCAGTGTGTTAAAAGTGAAATCAGCTGTTTATTTTTAGCCCATGTGCTAAAAGTAACAGCTGGTGTGGAATTTAGAATTTTGAACTGGAAGTGAGGTTATAAAGTTATTCTAGTTACTTCTTTCGTTAGAGGTAAAGTGTTTTTTTATAATTAAAGCATTATGTAATGAATAAAGTAAAATGTGTACATTTATAATTACCGTTGATAACTAACTTTAACAGCTACTGGCTGCAGAAACATTCACCGGCGCGCGTCAACGTCATCTCTTTATTATGACATAAATTATAACTGTCATAAAAGCAAACCTTTGTTAAATCGACATTTATGGATTAATAATAGTAAATTTAAGTCCGTAGAAAAAATATTGTGTGCAAACTCGTGCTAAAAGTGTTTATGGACGAAACATGTTATGAAACTCAACCTTCGGCTCCGTTTCATAATTTTCATGTCTCGTGCATAAACGTCTACTTTTAGCAATTGCTGCACAAATAGCTATTATCCCATTTACTTTATACTTTTTATATTTATAATTGCATTCTCCGTATAAATGGATTTAAAAACCTTTCGAATTTAAATAAACTACGATTTTTTCTCTTTTAAATCAAGGGTGTAACCTTGGCATAAACAAATATATCTTGGGGTAACAGGTGAAAAAGTTCCCCAACCCCTGGTCTAGGCTGTAGAGAGGAAACAGACAGACTCACAGAGTGGCAGACAGACATCACTTCGAAACCCACTTTTTCTGAGTCAGAAGACAGGAAAACGGAAATTTTCGCAAAAATACTTCAACTTTAATATTTTACTTTAGAGTAATAGTACCTTAATGTACCATTTTTGTACCATAAATAGTTCGAAAAATGTAATTTTTGACATCAGTATGAAATAATAGTAGATTATGTTAATAGGAGTAAAAGTGATACTTTATGTGGCGAAGCTGAAGTTTATTTAGCCGAACGTTAGTGAGGCAGATAATTCAGCTAAGCCACATAAAGTCACTTTTACTCCGAATTCAGATAAATTTCATTAATATGAATTTAAAAAAAAAGATGCATCGACCGGGAATCGAACCCGGGCCACCCGCGTGACAGGCGAGCACTCTACCTCTGCGCCAACCTCGGTTGTTTAAATAACGCTCTACAATAATGATATATGAACATCAATAAAGTATTATACATATATTGCTAGTAGGGCCTGGAAACGGCCGAAAACATTACGGCGCCTACATAGTCTCACTTTGAGTATAACTCGTCTCGCTCGCATGCATGAAAATTCGAACTCCGCCTTTAGAAGCGAATTTTAAACTTGACTGGGAGGGTCACTTCCCCCCACCGGGCGGCCGACGCGCTTGCGCACAGCTCACCGTATACATTGAAGAGTTGGTTGTCTGTCTCACTTCCTTCGTGATTCCCCAACTCATGGCTGCTAGCAATATAGTAAGTAATATATATACGATGAACATACTGAATCACCCGAGCTAATAGCACACGGCCACAGCAGCTGTCACACCATAACTCACGGCGACAGATGCTCCGCTCCGCTGCTTAGAGGATTTAATTAAATTAAAATTTGTTCGTACTCGTTTTGCAAATAAAAACCGGCCTACGATCTAAGTCTAAAAATTAGCAAAATTTTAAGCCATCATACAATTTAATCGGTCCAGTATCTTCGGAGGAGATAGCGAACAAACATAGAAAGAAAGAAAGAGAGCAACGATTTTATGTGATAAAGTGACACTTTTACCTTGTCAATAAAGACATAAGTTGTGACTTTTATGACGTTTGCGGATAAATACATTTTATTATTAGGTGCTTAGTTTCACATTTTGCATGAACGTTGAGATTTTATTATCAAAGCGGCAGTATACAAATTTAAAATTGTTGCAGAGTTCTGGCAAAATACGTTTTTCTCTGTTTTATTTTTTGACTCTTGCAAGTTGAGAAAATCTGTCCATTTTTTGACAAATTCTTCCTACGTGTAGGGACAAATCACTACATCTGCAACACTGTTAACAGACTACTGGTAATGCTGATGCAGTGTTGCCAACACTATTACTATAGTAACAGATTTATTACTTTTTACCCGCCCCTATTACGCTATTACTCTTAAAGCAAAATTTATTACGTTTTGCAATTTCTATTAATATTCTATTACGTGTCTATTAAATTCCTTTTTTTATGTTGAAACAAAATCTGTAGGCAATAGTTTTCAGTTAAACATTAACAGATTATATGAATTTTATTTTTTTTATAATAAAGGGTCAATTTAACACTATTATCTTGTAAAATTTATTGAACTTTGCTCGCCATGGGGCAATCTAGGGAAAGCATTGCCACTTGATAAAATTGTGTTGGTTCATACATTTCTCGTTATTATTTTTGCAGTGAAGTAAGGTTTCATGTTGACTGGTTGACATTTTAATCCTTTTAAATTGTAGTACTGTTTGTTATAAACTGAAATTGTCCCCAGTTCAATACCTAACTAGTTAAAACTAATTTAGAAAAACATATTTCAAGTTTATAATAGGCATAACTAAAATTTAAAATAATTAAATGTCAACCACTCGACATGAAACCTAACCTCACTTCAAAAATGATGTACCAACACAAATCAGTCTAGTGATAATGCTTATTGCCAATTGTTTGATTAGAATTTCGCTATTTGCATTTCCATATAAAAAATGAGCTATATAACTTGCCGTAGTTAGTCTACAGAGGTTAAAGACCGCTAACACAAAAAATCTGGTGTGATACACGTACACATCTTCCTTTTACAGTGATCTTATAATTAGCAAAAAATTTGATTTTTAATTTTTAAGCATTTGTCAAAATTTTTCGAAAATTACAAATTCTACAGATACTGTCCAAAATAGAGCGTTAGTTGAAGAAACAAATTTTCTCTAAAATTTTAAGCTAATTGTTACTTAATGACAATGGGGGTGAAAGCCTCAGAAATCACCATACTTCTGGTTATGCGATTTTCTTCAAAAGCTTGCTGTCGCATCTAGATAGTACACAAAACTTATATGAAGTTTCAACGCCATACCTCTTTTCGTTTTTGAGATATTCTATTCACAGACACATAGACAGACACACTTACACACACACAGACCAATAAACAAAAACATGTTTTTTGGGTTCAGGGGACTTTAAAACGTGAAGATCTGTTGAAAACCCAATTTCGAATTTTTGGTGTGAATCCAACACTTTCGTTATCGTAAAAGGAAGTAAAAACTGATGATTTTGACGGATATAAGTAGAATTTAAATTATTATTAATCTATACCTAAACTGCCAAATCTATTACTATTTTTAAAAATTTCTATTACGGAAAAAAATCAAGAGTTGGCAACACTGTGCTGATGCTTGGACATTTGGCACCGCTGTTAACGTGTTACCTGAATATCAATTTTGTGATAACTGATAACGCAGTATCGCAGTTACAAATTGTGAATGTGGATGTAGCGGTTGAAATTTGTGCAGTTTAACAACAAATTGGCAGAAGCAATCAGTCTTTTAACAAACTAGAGGTAAATGTGAACGTTCAAATTAATATAAAATGTCACGCGTGTGATTTCAAGTGGTAAAGATGTAAGGTTATGTACTTATAATTTTAAATATTGCTATAGGTATCTGATTATTGTCATCGTAATGTTGCAATATTTCATGTGCACTGAATATTATCAATAATTTTTTGAGCTCACGAATGCTTTGTAAACAGCATGACTGAATAGTGAGAAAAATGATCTGAGAATGTTTAGTGCAATCTGGATATTCTATAAAAATATTACCCTACATACGATTTAGTATCAAGGAATAGTATATTACTTTACAATGGATGTAGGTAAGATTTAAGCTTGATTCACATATATCCGACAGTCACAGACCAGCACCGGGACGTACCGTGCCGGAAAATTGGGTAGCAGTTCACATATAACCGACAAAGCAGCAGAAACATGATGTGAACAGTACTGTGTTTGAAAATGTTCGCTCATTTATCAATCGAAAATTTGGCCGTGATAGCTGTTCTTCTGGATGAAGAGGAACAGGAGAGAAAAGGAGAATATGGGTGCACGACATCTTAAAGGAAAGAAAATCTGAAGGCGAATATGTTACTCTTTGTAAATCGCTTGAGGATCATAAAGAAGAAATTTCCAAATATTTTCGAATGAGTAGGAACCAGTTTAATACACTACCGTGGAAAATTAAAAGTGATATACAAAAACAAAATAGCAGATTTAGAGAAGCAATTTCAGTACAGACATGTACAGACACATAACGTCACCAGCAAAACATTCTCCCAAACAATGGCGGCCGGTGGTGTGCGGTTCCGTGCCGTGACTGTGCGGTGCCTGCCGTATAAGTGTGAATGTCTTCGTATAAAATGTATTGTTTTATGTTTTGCAAGTCCGGTACGTGTTGGTGCAGGTCTGATGGTTGGTTATATGTGAATCAAGCTTAACACTACCGTGGACCGTTTGATGCCTGAGTGAGCGAAGCGAACAAGGGTAGCAAGGTGTGAGGTGGTGTAAATCTTTCTACATCCTGTGTAAAGTACATATTTTTTTTCACTACCAATATTTTCTTATGTAAAGCGTAAAAATGATTACATTTTCTAAATTATAGTAGCGGTGTGATGTTTTGTTTGACAGTTATAAACGCACTGAAAAATTCTCGGAAAAAATGAATACGATTGCGAGTGCTTATTTTGTGAGCTTGTGATTATATTCAGATTAAAAATGGATAATAGTACGAGCGATAATGGTTTTCTTTGTGTTATCCAAATGGCAGACATGGCATATTATCACTTATAATACCATGAGTAGTCAAAGTTCTGTCGACTATTTTTGCGGTGGTGTCACGAATGTCCATTGCGCTTTGGTACGATTAGGACGAGTGCGCTAGCACGAGTCCTAATCCCAAGCGCAATGGACATGAGTAGTGATACCACCGCAAAAATAATCTACTTAACTTTGACTAAGAATGGTATTCGAGGGACTATTTAATGAACCAAACTACTTTTTCAAATTAGTTTTCAGTAAATCTAGCAACAAACTACGCAATTTCTATAGTAACAGAACACTAATATTGACTTTTTCTAATAAAAATGACATTTGTTAAAAATAGTCACTTGAATACCTTCTAGGAAGATATATCCGCTGATATTTTTTTTATTGGTCAAGAAATGTCAGAATTCTGGATTTTCATTGGTCACTTTTTGACAGATGACAGGTGAATTGAATAGTCAGTTGTAATCAATGCGGGTTGTAAATAATTTACTTTTCTAGAAAAGTAAGTACGTACATTGTTATGGAAACCGTAACAATTTTTGTAAATGTTTCCTACATCCCTCAAATCTGACAGTGTAAGGATCACTTGCAAAGAAGGTAGTGAAAAATAGTATATTACTTTTACTTTACAAGGGATGTAGGTAAGATTTACACTACCGAGAACCGTTTGATGCCTGAGTGAGTGAAGCAAACGAGGGTAGCAAGGTGAGAGAGCAGCCCTAAAATGCCAGGTTCTAATTTAAGACTTTTAGTCGTAGTGTGCACACACGTTGTTTGTTTAAATTACTGTAATTTTCAAATACCGTAAGGATGATTACTTTTATTTATCCTTGGAGGAGTAAAAAAAAATCGATAGATAACAATATTTATAAATTAAATTTTTATAGTACCATTCATATTGTACTTGAATTTTTTTTCAGTTATTTACCTATCTACTCGTGTTGTGCAAAGTATGAAAACAAAGAAGACTCTGGATGTTAAATACAGCCGAACAACGAGAAATGTCAAATCAATACCAGGTGAAAGATGGCCAGGACAGAGGACCGTACATGTATTACATAGAATCAGGAGAGCGATTGCAGCCTTTGCGCAGTTACATCCGGTGCAGTTACATCCGGTCTGTAGGAGTAGCCAAACGTAGAGCAACACAATAAAAGACAGGTAAAAAAGCCAGCTAATTACCCTGTGAGTAGTAATAGAGCAACCATAGCTGCAATAAATCACATTAAGTAATTCTGTTATTAATAATATTAAAAAAAACTCATTCTGAGTGCAAGCTGAAGAATTGGTTAATTCTGAATGTAAAGTACTTTTATATAATGGTTTAATATGTACCTATACAGGGTGCGGCAGCGACGCAGGGCAGAAGGTAATTCTAAACGTATCAGAGTTATATGAAATTTGCTTAAATAAAAATTGTAGATACTAAGATGGTGCATATTGATAAAATATTTTTGATTATACAGGGTGGCTCAAAAAAGTATGGTAAACCAAATTTAGTTTTTTTTTATTATAGAATGTCCCACATTTAGATAGCGTAAAAGTTTTTTTATGTGGTGCTAACCATGTTAGTATAAAGTTGTATGGGCCTAAAGTTAATTGATTTGGAGCTTTTCAGTATCTTACGCTGGTGCAAGGTTTGCAGGCTCGTTCGACTTTATCTACATTGTCAGTTGTCGCAATAAATCTGTCATTCATTAAATCGCAAAAATTTGTCTTGTGGTTGTGGGAATGTAGCGTACATAACTCTCTGGAAAGTGTATCGTACGCTCGTGTTTTAAGTCACTTGGCTTCACTAGGCTTTGCCTCGTTTTTAATATATACTGGCACAATATATACCACTGTCGCAGCTTATTAAGTAATATAAAGTTGACAGGTTAAACATGTCGTAGAACCTTGTAGGCCCTGTGCGAGCATTCAAAGATTAACAAAACTTACCCTAGCAATCAAGGTAGGCTGCATTTTATTTAATAGTAATTTGTATATCAAGGCACTGAAGTTTTGCTTTTTATCATGAATGTGGATTTAATTGCCGAGGCCCATAGGGTAGGGGCAGTATCGTAAACCACTTCTGCCTCATGCGCAGGAGCTATCATTTTAGGTTAGCTGCAGTTTAAGATTTGTGTGTACTTAGTACTGCCCCTACATTACTAGCTTGGAATGGAAGTTCACATTGCTGTTACAAAGATAACTGCGCGTACAAATTCAAGGTGTTTTAGAGTGGTACATTAAGTTTTTTTTTAATTGAGAAATCGAGAAATTACAGCATTTTAACCAACTTTTGTAGGTTATGTTGACGTTTACCTATCAAAAAGGAGTAAAACAGTGGATTACTTCACTGTCGATTTCTCATATTTTAATGACGATTTTAATGTTCTTCACTGTCGATTTAAAAAAAAATCTTTTTAGCTCCACCAAAAACCCTTCAATTTTTGTTGCAAAAAATTAATAGAAAAATTTGTCAAAGCAATAATAATCGAAATATCGCTAAAACAAAGTGATATGAAACCAATATTCAATATTTTTTTTAATGACTACCCCAGTTAAGTGAAAATATGGCGTATATAATCTTCCAATAGCAGCCATATTTATGAAATATATTTTTATTTTTATGTATCATTTTAAGGGGTTGAAATTAGCAACACATATAATAGTATATTATGTTAGTAGGAGCAAAAGTTATATTTTATGTGGCGTGGCTGGACGATTTATTTGCCAAGCTTGCGAGGCAGATAAGTACAGCCAAAAAGCTAATAGTTTGTGTGTAGAAAACTACATTATGATTCAAGGTATTTTGCTGAATAATTGTGCTGTTGACGGTGCAACCTTGAGGACGACAGGACACAGCATACTTTGGCTAGTATCCTCAAGTTCACCAAAATAGTCGGATGGCACAAGTGAGGCAATCAAAAGTGCTGCTATGGAGGTAGCCAATGGATCTACCTCGACGCCTAAGTCTGTGTTAGAGTTACCAACATTGAGTCTATGCTGACCCGAAGAAAATAATTTTAGGGGAGGAAATCTGGGGGATAAAATTAATAAAAACGATAAAGATGAAATAGTTTTTTACAATATAAAGGTACGATTCCAAAAATTATTTTATCTACTAGCAACATGATATTGTACATTTTCGTCATAGAAACAAAATATGAAAAGCTACTCATAACTCCCAAGGGACTTGTCAAATTATTTCTCCCTCAAACTCATGGTAACAATGCAACTACAATTAACGTCTTAGCAACCATACAATGAGGCAATCCTTGATGTTACTTACATATTCTAATTTGAAATGTCATTATGACATTTTGAAATTTCATACTATTTTTAAGAATATGCTAGTATATAAAATATTGTATGCACCACGGGAGATATTCATGTTCTTTACCTTCGGTTGACTTACAGACCTCGGCCCAGAGGCCCTCGGTCTGTAACACATGTCAACCTCAGGGAAAAAACATATTCATATCTCCCTTAATGCATAAATATCTATTATATTTTTTAAGTAGTGTATGAAATGCGAAATTTTTTTACCCCTCGTGGATACATTAAATTAAAACAAGACGTCTCGCACGCAATATTTAAATACTTATTTGCCCTTTTTATCCCTTAGCTAGCTTACGGAACGTGAAACTCTCTTAATATCTCAGTTAGTGACTTATGAAAAATCACCATCTGCCAGAACAGGAATCTGATTCCCTCTTGTAGTGTTGGTCGCACTAAAACCTAACTTTAAACAATGCACAAGAACAGACGATTTGTTTATTGTATTTATTGATTTCAAGTAGTGATGTAAATTACCCAGGTATTTATTTTTAGGGGTAAATACCCGGGGTATTTACCCGGGTAAATACCCAAAATGGGTATTTAAACGAGTATTTATAGCCTCATTTATCAAATATTATAAAGCTAATCTAACCAGTATAATTGATTGGTAAGTGAAGGTGCTCTATTCAAATTTTATAAAAATGTAGAATAAAATAGCTGTACTGAGAACATTTACTACCCAAAATACTTATGGGAACATAACTATACAGGTTGCCTAAAATTGTACGGAGCATGGCAATTCCATTGAGTTGAAAAAGGTTCGAATACTATTTTCCGTAAGATTGTACCTACTTGTTGCCTAGCTACTAAAATAATTCTTGCATTTTCTATTTCACTTATTCTTATGGCAAATAGTATTTGACCCTTTTCCACCTCATGGAATTACCATGTTCCCTATAATTTTAGGTAACCTGTATACATACAACAGCAATGAAATAGCATGAATAAAAACAGAATTCAATGGATGAATAAGAAAGAGATGAACATACAAATATTCGAGTAGACTTGATGCTCATTTTAATTATGACATAAGTCAACTAAACATGCCTACTAAAATAACTTTTTTGAACGGTTATCTCTTTCTTACTCAAGTATTATGTGCTTTTGTTTATGCTATCTCATTGCTGTTATACATAATTATAGTCCCATCGGTATACAACGTTGTTTATATAATTTTGCCTTATTAAGATTGTTTCTTAATATGTATATAAGTACATATTATTAATGTTAATAAATATAAGGATTATTTCTTCAAGTTCAAGTTAAGTTCATTTATCAAAAATGAAAACAAGTCGGAAAATAATGTACCAACAATATAAATCATCTCAATCTCTGGAGTCAGAGCCATCACAATTTTTTTGGTAAATTCTGACAACCACAATTTATTACGCCTCTGTTTATTTCCATAAACTTCGGCAGCCAATGTTTTTCCCGATAAACGATTAATTTACTTGGATAAATGCTTATTCAGTGTTACATTTAAATTGTTATTTTACATAAAATATTTCAGTGCATTTATATGTAGTCTAGTTATTAAGATAACATTATTTTGTGAGTAAAAGTTAGCTTAGATTTTTAAATATTACAAATTTGATAAATACCCACTTTTAAGGTATTTACCCGAGGCAGGGGTAAATACCCAGGTAAATACCCATTTATAAATACCCTACCCATTGGGTATTTACCCGACCCACATCACTAATTTCAAGACACAAATAATACACATAAAAGATACATTTAAAAACACAAAAGAAATAAAACAAAATAGAATTACATTTTCAACCAACCAACGTACGATATAGCTTAAGGCTACTTGCAGGCATGTTGCACACTTAAAACATCATCAAAAAGAACATTAAATTAATTGTTTTTTTAAAAGAACGCAAATGTCAAAATGTCTACCAAAAACGCAATGTCAAAATTGCCTGTAGCCGATATTTATTTGAGTCCGGCCCTGTTTAAATTCACGTGCAATCTACACACATATTATTCGCTGATAAAACACATTCCTTCGCTTTTGGAAAAGGTCGCAGTTAAACGCAAACTTATCACGGTGGCATCAAAACATCTTCTTTGGAACTGGCTGCTGCATACCCTTGGAAACGGCACGCCTCGATTGCATCACCCGCTTCTGGCGCACATGATACTGGGAACCCCCGATCGCGTGCAGCCCTTGTAAGGACAGTTGAGTTAGCACAACGGGTGTACTTACATGTACACTCGGAACATGTGTTTTAGGAATTTACAAACGCGGGTTCGCTACACTTTAACACTGTTTGCAGCAAACGTTGGCTACCAGGCCCTTTCAGGTCGCTTCGAATTATCTTATATATCATCCTGGGAGAATTCAGGTACTATACTTTCGAGTCGAACAAATCCATGCAGCTCTCAGAAGAGTCTTTGGCGTAATATTTGTTAAATTTGTATGAGTTGAGAATCCCCGCAGCCCGTGTACATCGTGTGTTTCTTGCTGCAATCATGAAAATCAAAATTCACAATTCACGTTCAGAGTAGAGCCGGTTTGGCGAACATTTGGTTAAATAAAATAAAATACTAAACCTAATATTAAAACATAAGAAACACAATTTGGCTTCTATATTTAAGCATGAAAATAACGGAATCGGACATTTCGCTACCGCCGTTTCGCCACCGCCGGTTCGCCACGGCCGTTTCGCCGCCAGGCCGTTTCGCCACCAGCCGTTTCGCCGCCGGGTCAGTTCGCCGCCAAGGTTAACGATTTCAAATTTACAGAATGTTAATGTCTACATTTAAGATTGTTTTCAAAACAACAAATTCCTTAACGTACCTACTTCGAAATTAACTACCGAGTTAGTTAGGTTAGGTTAGGTTAGGTTAGGTTAGGTCATGATCATGTGTGTATCTATATGTTATTCCAAATATTAAAATTGTTCTGGCGGCGAACTGGCGCGGTGGCGAAACGGCCGTGGCGAACCGGCAGTGGCGAAACGGCGGCGGCGAAACGTCCTAGACCCTGAAAATAAACGTTATCAGTAAGGGATCCAGTTGGCCCGTTACACATAGCATACTGCTCGGCCATTGTAAATCAAGAATTAAAGAACAAACAAAATAAAACTTTTAAAATCTATCTTAGAAGTTACGTAAACTATTATGAAACTAAATTTTTCTGAATTTTTTTAAAAATATTTCCTACAATCATATTTTTTGTCTCTTTGGGCACTTTCTACCAGTGATTTCTGCTGTGGAACTTTTACATAGGAGTAATGTTTTTTGCAATGTATGTATGTATGAACCTTTACTTAGCCCGAAGAATTTTATTGAAAACCCGAAGCCCGAAGAATGGTTGCCAAACCCGCAGTCTTCGGGTCAAAATGACGCTGTTGGCAATCCTAGTCTGTGTAAATATTGTTCGCCCTCCCCTTGCAATCTAAAACCCAGGACGTTCTATTTTAAACAATCCTCCTGTCAATCGTATTGTTACTTACACCAGCCGCCTGAAATCCAGTACCTATTTTTTTGCATACAATCGTCAATATTTATTTAGAATTTTGAGTTGCACTCAGGACATATCCAGTAAAGCAACTTCAATTAGTAAACAAAAAAACAAGAAAAGGAAAATGATATGACGTGATATAAAATTTGAACAAAATAGCAATGCTGGCTCAGTAATATACAAGGTTTTTCAAAAATGTCTGCCAAAATTTCTAGGACATATAGTACATCAAAAAATAAGTGTAGTTTACTCTATAAAACTATTTCTGAAAATGCACTCCCAATGAGCTACAGCCCCTAGAAGAAGACTCTCAAAAATGGTTTTTTGGCATTTTCTTCAAAACTGTTACAGGTAACTTAACGAAATTTGGTACAGGGGCGTAGTTTTTTATGAGAAATATTACTAATTTGTTAGAATCTTCATATTTTATTCAGGGGCGTAACTTACAAGGGGGCTGGAATGGTTCAATTACCCTATCTTTTTTCTGCGTGGTTTTATCTAATACATTTATCAAAAATCTCAAAGCTTGATTTATCTTACATAAAAAAGGCATTCTTGTTAAAATGTTTTAAAGTTGACCGTTTTAGTGTAATTTGCAGTTGAATGTTGACGTGTTTTTGAAGCTTTTGAAATTGCTTGTCCAAAATTCATTCGAAAATCTTTTGAGTAGGCCTAGATATGACTTAAACAAATGAGCAACAAATGGCCTTTTTTATGTAAGATAAATCAAGCTTTGAGATTTTTGATAAATGTATTAGATAAAACCACGCACAAAAAAGATAGGGTAATTGAACCATTCCAGCCCCCTTGTAAGTTACGCCCCTGAATAAAATATGAAGATTCTAACAAATTAGTAATATTTCCCATAAAAAACTACGCCCCTGTACC
Source organism: Agriotes lineatus (assembly GCA_940337035.1). Taxonomy (NCBI): domain Eukaryota; kingdom Metazoa; phylum Arthropoda; class Insecta; order Coleoptera; family Elateridae; genus Agriotes; species Agriotes lineatus. The sequence continues at coordinate 22,595 of CALNHX010006598.1, forward strand.
AAATTTCGTTAAGTTACCTGTAACAGTTTGAAGAAAATGCCAAAAAACCATTTTTGAGAGTCTTCTTCTAGGGGCTGTAGCTCATTGGGGGTGCATTTTCAGAAATATTTTTATAGAGTAAACTACACTTATTTTTTGATGTACTATACGTCCTAGAAATTTTGGCAGACATTTTTGAAACACCTTGTATAAGAAGGGTGTTCTAAAAACAAGCCTTCCAGCTCTGGTTACCCAAGCGCAAGCCTTAGTTACATCAAAGGTCGTCAACTCAAGATCTGTCAGTTAAAAATATGACTCAAAGGGTACCCCCGGCCATATATTAGTTCACCTTTATGTATTCTTAATCGTTAATTGCAGTTTATTAAATACATAGTTTTTACTTCCTTCTTAATGATTGGTAGTTTGTCTTTAGAAATATCTATCTCATCATTGGGCAGACTCAATGTATGAGACATTCTATATAGTGGCAGTTCAAACTGACATTTGTTCTTGAATAACACTGCTGAAAAAGTGAGTTGTATCGTAAATTACGACTAAGAATATGTACATTTACCAGATTTAACAAAGGGAGGGAATCTATTCGTAATTTCAAAATCTTACAAAACATTATGACATCAGATAATGATTTTCTGTCTTTTAGAGTAAGAAGCTGGGGATTACGTTCCAGAAGAATGCTGCGAAGCGCAAAACCGCGATGCGCAAGTAAACACATGAATGATAAAAACGGGGTTAGGTTCCATAAACTAGATTTATTTATACTATGCAACCTCAAAAAATTCAAAAATACGTAAACGTGCGTATACAAACTAAAATCCCATACGTAACATAAGTCTGCCACTTGAATCTAGAGCTCGAATGTCCATTTGTTTATTCAAGTTATAATTTTACAACTTAGTTCAGGTCCGATTTGGTAATAAGAGATTCGAAGGAATAGGCTCGATTAGTGTGTTTACAAGTTCATGATAAATAATGTTATTTAGGTGTTCATCACATAAACCGCATACGTCTGCTTTATTTACTTACGGCCGGTCTTATGAAGGTCACTAACCTGACTTTAACTTTAAATCGCTGTTAAAATAAACAAAAGCTCATCAAAACGTTGGTGCTTATGACATATTATTCATTAGTAAACAAATTTTTATGCGCTTTTGTTTATTTTAACAGCGAATTGAAGTTAACGTCAGATTAGTGGCCTTCATAAGACCGGCCGTTAGTGTGTAAAAGTTGAAACAGTTGGCAATTCCATCCGCGAACGGCAAAGTAATCCGCGAACGGCAAAAAAAGGGAGCGTAAAATCAAATCAGCGAACCGCGAACGGCGAGGTCTGACTGTACGTGTTAGGGGCTCTTGTTAAATAGTTCTATAATCGTTTGGGCCTTCTCATTTTTCTTCTCGGTGGTGTCCATTTGTAAACTCGCGAGGGCCATCTGCTTTCTTTCATTCTTATCAGGTGTCCAAACCATTTCAGACTTTAGCTCGATTCTGTCTACTACGATTTCTTGTGTTGTGATTATAAAACCAAGAAATTTATTTGCTTTTCTACAAATAACATCTATTTGTGTGCCCACCATTTTTGAATTTAAAGTCGTTCCTAAGTCTTTCACAGAGTGGCTTTGAGAGTATGTTGAATTCGAGAAAAAAAATAGGATTAATGCTTTTAGTAAACCATATCTGACATTTAGAATTTTTTTAAATTTCTCTTATTAACCCAAGAAGATTACAAGAATCTTCAACAGACAATTATAAAATATTTCATGCAAAAAGTGATCCCGGTAGCCAACGAATTAGCCACTTCTAAATGTTGGTTAGCATTATATTTCAATTATAGGAATCTGTAATCAATTTGACACCTAGGAATGTCAGTTGTGATGACATGAATAACATTTGATATTTAGGTTAGGTAGTTGAATTTGTAATGCTAGCTGGGGTTTTACAAAGATGTCTGGTTTATATTTATTTTGAAAAGCAAATCCGTAGCATTATTAATTGTGCCCTTTATGAGTGGTAGCTTTTACATGGGTCAGGGTCCTGATTGCTTATACTTTGACTGATTTAAAGTAACAAGACTTAACAGAAAATACATTTATTCTTTACTATGTACATGTCATAAAATGAAACTAAATCCTTTGCTAAATTACAAACAAGTTATATAGTGTTTTGTTTCAATTCTGCCGATGGTCCCTGGACGGGTAGGCTGCCTGTCTGGCATCGATGTATGGCAGCGATTGTCCCCACGTCTAGTTACAGGACGGGGCAGTGTCTTCTCGTCTACGTTGGCAGAACTGTAAAACCAAAAACTTGAAAATGACAACTAGTGCAGATGTAAATAAACGAGAGATTCTAATTTGATTTGATCATAAAGTGACTTGACTGAAAGTATAAAGTGATTCCTTTATGCCAGGATCTGTGCATGTGACTGATATGATGATAACCCAGCTGTACTTGACCTCGTGCCTGGATTAAATTCCAGTCGGCTGTTATCTAGTTTCTAGCTCGAGCCAAGGTTATTTTACTACTCGGACAAAAATGTAATTTAACAGGGTGAGTACGTCGTTTTACTGCCTTAGGGGGACAGCCAGTTTCATGGGGAAATACTTGCTGGCTTTTAAGATCTAACGATCTACACTCGGGGAAACTTTAGTGGCACAGTACTCAACTGTACGTAACTTTAATGATTTTACTATGAGCTTTTAATACTTTGTATGAAATTGAACTATTGCATTTCCTTATTCGAGTGTGTTTGCCCTCGAAACTGATTTCTTTGACGTACGATAATTTTAATTAGCGAATGTCGTGTCCAACTATTCGTTAATTAAATTCTAGGAGCCTCGGCAAACTGCCAGGCCGGTAAATAAATCCAACTAATTTACTACGATAGCCATTCGTAAATTAGTTGCACACAACTAGCCGGAAGGGACTCTGAGGAATTTGAATGCAGCATATTCCGATTCCAGATATAAGCCCATTCAAATTTGAGTTTTGAACGTATCTTATGATATGAGCTGATTCAAATTTGTCTTTAAACGGATTACTGGTAATCTATTTCGAGTTAATCTTGAAATTTTCTGTTGTGTTTCTGGTCCGCGAATCGGCTGCAAGCCCGGGTTAATTTCGGGTGGCTCAGCTGAGGTAAGCACGAGGCTTTCTTCAGCGGAGACCGCGGGATCGGCCTGGAGAGGCGTGGTTCTGCAGGTTCGAGCTTAATAGGAACTTCAGACTGTTGTAACGTGCATTGTTGCGAAAATGCTAACATTAAGCGCTTTTAATTTTAAATTAAATTTGGCAGCGCTTAATCACAGATGACCACCCGGTATACAAGGTCACTAATTTTTTTTAAAGTGTACGATACAATTTAGTTGCAAGTTTAAGTTTGAGTGCTTATTAATATTACGGTATTTATGGTTTTAGAAATAAGCACCAGGGAATGAAGCTTTAGAAGTTATTTAACTTTTAGCAAATGCAATTTATTATAAAACAGTAATGTTGCTTCTTGGAGGTTTACAGAATATAAGTTTTAGGGCACGATTTTGCATAACTCACAGTTAGTCCAAGTCGCGGTTTCTAGCGTGTCCCCAAATACAGGGTAAATACATAAGGATATATCTCTAATATAGCCGGCAGTACGGCTGAGTGGCGTAGCATGTATCACGGCACTTGCAAAAGTTAAGCTCGAGTCTGCTTGGTCAGTACTTGGATGGGTGAACATCTGTACGTATGTATTTCTCTTATAATGAAAGCAGATAGAATTGATTTTAGTTCTAATTTTGCCTCTAGTTATTTTATTAATGCGACTTTCATTCCATCATGTCCCGGGGAGCAGCATTTACTTTTAATTCTAAGATTATGAAATTTCATTTAATTTATTGAGAAATCTACAAAAAGCCCGATTATCTCCAGGTGGAAAATACACAATACAAATATGGATTTTACATGTTCTTTGACCAACTGTTTCAGCCTAAATGAAGCTTGGATTGAAAATTGTCACTTATTGCTACTATGCACCTCCACTTCCTTTTTTCAAAGATACACTAATTTCCCCATTTCTTCTGACCGTAATTTTGTGGACTAATTCACTGTCCGTGACAACCGAGTCCACTTTCAGTTACACATTTAACATCAAAATCTAGTTGAATTTTTAAATCATATCTCTAATAGAGTTCAGTTTGTGTATTGTAATGGCTTTTGCACACATGAGTTTATAGCAGGTGTTCCACAAGGAAGCGTATTGGGACCACTATTATTTTTAGTAATGTAGTACAGATGGCACAGAAGTTGCTATATGCAGATGATTTTAAATTATTTTTAGCAATTAGAACCCTTGAGGTTTATGAACATTTGCAGAATGATCTGAACAGAATTCATGATTGGTCTGTAAAAAATCAGTTGCATTTCAATATTACTAAGTGCCTGTGTATGACATACGCTCGTAAATTAAATTTCATTAAAGATCATATTAATAACCTAACTAAATCAGTATCTCAGCAGTATGGTGTGCCACACTTTTTTAAGCCATCCTTTATAATCAAAAATATTTTACTAATGTGCAGCTGCATTTTTGTACCTGCAATTTTTATATAAGCAAATTTTATGCAACTGTCACCCCCGTATTGTTGCCATACTGTAACTGTAGTATTGTATGTTATTTTACAATCAACTATCATTTTCAGATGAACGATGTATCTGGTTGAAATATTGATCATAACTGTTAAGTCTGGTGTGTGGTCCAAATGCTAAGGTCAGAAATGGAAAGGAGATGCTGCGTAGATGTTCTCAAGGTAAATAATCCACATATATTTTGAATAGCTTTCCAACACGCATGCTAATAACAAGGAACTGTAAGTTATAAATTATAAAATGGATTTTTAAAAACTTAAAAATTTCGTCAACACTTGCTTTGTGAATTGAATATGTTAAAAGAAGTAGGCAATACTACTTTCAAGTTCTAATTTTCATAAAGAATATGCCATCTGCTTAACTTTTAAAAGCGTATGATTTATTTTTATTACGTTCTCATTCAGGCATGAAATACATAGCCAAAAACCCATGTCACTGTAAAAATGTTGGTAGAAAGTTTTAATAATTTTTATCTACTCCAGTGGGATAAGTAACGCATTACGTCACTCATTTGACACTATTTCAGTTAGGTAAGGAAGCTCATTACACCACTCAGTTATGTAATGGTTTCATTACGTAACTGAGTTGTGTAATGACTTCATTACCTAACTGAAATAGTGTCAAATGAAGGACATAATGACATTTGCCTAATAAAATATTTTTGAAAATGACATCTGACATTTCTCTTAATGCACTTTTCTCAATTTTAGGCAGTTGTAGATAAAATTTTGTACAATACATGTGTGATAATGCATCATTAATATACTTGTGTGCTTACATAAATCGTGCTACGCACTCGTTTGTAACTTACACACACGTATATTAATGATGCTGTTATCCCACTTGTATAGTAAATAACTATTATAAAAGCCAGATGTCACACCACTGTAATGGTACTTGTATTTACTCGATTATGAATTTAGATTGCCCTTTATTTGCTAGTTAACCCAGTCGTAAAAGCACAAGATCCGCCCGCTCTTAATTCAGTATCGCTAAGGGAAATTTCAATATAGATTTTCAGAGTAAGAAAACCATAATTTTTTTATTCATAGTTAGACGCTAAATATTTAAAACCAAACCTTTGCTGACCATCCTACTTTCGATCTTTTTAAAATTATACATTAGGTATATAATTACCATCCACTGCATATCCTTCTCGTATATGCAATGAATCAACTTAACTTGTACTGCAAGTTTAGTACCATTTAATTTTGAGGAACGAGAATGAATCGAAGAAATCAATTGAGATGGAAGAGATCCTTTATAGGTTGCATTTCAGACCAGTGATCAAATTTGGGTTACATCTTGAAAACATTACAAGCAGGGATTTGAAGCGTAATGTAACCGAAAACCGGAAATAATTGCAAAATTGTTTGGCCCGTAACCTTAACGAAATAATAATAATAATAATAATTGACCTAAACATCTCGATTTTGGGCAAAGGCCTCCCCCATATTCCTCCAATTCTCTTTATTCGTCATTAGGTTCATTCACTGTTTGCCTCCCGTTTCTACTAGTTCTTCTTCCCACCTGGATACTGAGCTTCCCCTTTTTTGCTTTCCTCTCCTTGGTCTCCAGCAGGTAGTCCTCTTTTTCCATCGATCTTCTTGCAGCCTCATTACATGCCCTGCCCAGTTCCATTTTAGTAGTCTGCTAGTACTCACAGCGTCTCGTACTCCCGTCCGTCTCCTGATTTCTTCAAGCAGTATTTTGTCCAGAAGTCTTATGCCCAGCATGTACCGTTCTATCTTCGTTTGATTCACCCTTAGATTGTTTTTTTACTTATTAGTTAAGAGACCATGTTTGTGCATCATAAGTCATACTGGCAATAACACAACTATTGAACAGTTTTTGTTTAATCCGCACTGGTAATTTTGCTTTACAAATATGTTTTAAACTCCAGAAGCATTTCCACCCTAAATTAATGTGTCTATTGATTTCTTTTTCAATGTTATTAAATGATATTTTTACTTGATTTTTTGGCGAAATTCACGTCCATTTAATTTCTTTTCTCTCTTTAAATATCGAGTTGCTGCCCCCTCCCACCTTCGTTCCTTCCTCCATATCCATAAGAACCCATTACATCGTGGTTCTCTTTTGTTGGCATACCAATTTGGCTGTTGAAATCACCCATAATTATAAGATTACTATAGTTTTTTTAAAAGCCTTGATCGCGTTACCTGCTACGTCATGGAATGTTTCGATTTCTTCTGTTTTTGCTAATATTGTAGGTGCGTACACTTGTACTATTCCAACTTTTATATTTTGCTTTAATTCCAAGAGCAACGTAGCATAACCTTTAAATTCTTGGATTTCCTTGGTCCATTTCTCTTTAACCCAAAAACCCACTCCGTACAGACCTTTTCTTTACCCAAGATAATAAAATATATGGCCTAGTTTAGTATCTAATTTTTTTTATCCAATACGGCGAATTTCTGAAAGGTCTATAATAAAGGGGTCCCGGGTGGTGTAGCTTGAATAAGCGTCCACGTACAATCAGTAGAGTTAAGCAACGCTCTTTGATGTCTGTCATGACTGGCATGGGCTAGTTCTTCGTATCTATCATTTGATAGTAGGGCCTGTACGTTTATAGTACAAATGTTTAAGTCTATCGTTTTACCTACAAATTTAGACTCAAATTTGCTTATTTTATTGTTAATAGAATCTTGAGTATTATTAATGGAAGAAGAATATGAGGGTTAATGGGCCTTCTATTTCCCTAACGGCCAGTTTGCTGGGAAGCACCTTGTTAATAGTATCAACATTCAATTCCTTGGTTGTGAAGTTGCTTATGTCGTCATCCATAATATCCGTCCTGCTTTTACGTGAGGGTTTCATTAGGTTTCTTACTCTGAGAAGCGGCGGGTTCCCTTTGTTGTTGTTGTTGAGGAAACCCCTTCAGTAACGTTTGTTGCCACATTTTTTATTTAGTTGCAGTTTTGTTCTGTTTTTTTTACCTCTTTTTCGTCTTCAATGTTGTTCAGTGAGCGTTGATGGGTTTTGCGTTTATTGTCCTTAGCTGTGTTATTGTGATCCTTTTTTTCTTTTTTTTGCCGCTGTTGGTTCTGTTGTACTCCTTCTTGAGTGAGGAGCTCCTTCGCCGTATACACTTTGCGCCATTGACAACCAGCTTATCGTACTTAATGTTGGCTCGTAGACCCCTTGATTTTGTGCCTTTTAACTTCCTTGAATGTTTAAGTAGCTCCATCCTTCAATTTTAACAGTATCGGTCTGTTATAATTTTTGGTGTATTTCCCTATGCGTCTTAGGTCCTCCACTTCATTACAGATTGAATTTTTTTTATCTATAATTTACATTACGTTGTTGATATTGCTGGCGAGAAGTTCTGGGGTTTCATTATTACTATCTGGTATTCCTTTGCATATTAAGTTTTTGCTCTTGTTATCTCTTTCTAGTTTTTCAGACGTAGATATTGTTGTTCCACCATTTCTCTCAGCGTTGTGTTTTCCTTTTCCAGTAGTATTACCCGCTCATTAGAATTGTCTTAACTTTTTTCAATTCTGTTTAGATTTTTACTGATTTCTCCGAACATTTTTATTATTTGTAAATGTTTCGTTAATTCCTCTTATTGCTTCTTCTGGATTTCTCATTTTGTAGGACTAAAGTTAGTTTGTACTGCTTGTATACCAGTTGGGTTTTTGGGTTGTATGAGAAATGTCCACTCTTAATCTTCAATTTGTTAAGGAGTTCTTATAACGAATTTTTTGCTTCTTTACTTGAGTAGCCTAAAAACATCTGGTTGAGGAATATGCCTCACCACTCCCTACAACCCCCCTTTCTCACGCAGACCCACTTTAAGCCGCACTATTTCACTTAAAATGTTTTGAAATTTACAGTTGAGTTTCTGGGTTGTATGAGAAATGTCCACCTCTTACCTCCCATTTGTTAAGGAATTCTTATATTAAATTTTTGCTTCGATTGATGAATATATTTTACACTCTTTATAACCCCGTTCTCACGCAGGTTTACTTTAACATGCACTATTTCACTTAAAATTTTGAAATTTGTAGTTTACAGTTTACTTTTGGCATAACAACCAAGGCCAACCCAATCACCCCTTAACGAAAACGCCTATTAAAAAAATTCAAAAACAGTTATCAATATGATTCTTTATTTTCAGATTTTTACGTAGCAATTCTTTTTATAAGTGCATGAGTGTTCTGTAGTGTAAATGTGTACTTCCGTCTAAAATTACAAACAGAGCAACTCATGCTTACCGCTTTTTATGGCATTTGGTCATGATGTATTTTGCAAATTAAAATAGTATCTATACTACAGAGCGGCTAGGAAAACCCCGGCCAGTTTGCTTGTGGCGGTCAAGAGATGGCTCCTTGAGTAAAGAAAAATTAAATTCAAATACTGGCAACAACGCAGAATTCATGTGGATTACTGAAATTAGTTTATGTGTATTAAAATGCGTGAAGCTATTCAAGACACTTTAGTTATTAAATACGCCCCAAATTAAATCAAAACAACCAAAATGCAAAAGATCATTGAAAATTAAAGAAATCAAACAGCAACAACATAAGAGAACCAGAACGCTAACAAAATTAAACTTTTTAAAAAAGCAAGTGCTCGAATTGATGACTCAGATATTCTGAACAGATTTGAGCTATTCGTTGGACAGTTCTACAAATGTTTCTACAAATTTCAGGAGCGAAAGATTCGAATGCTGCTTCAATGAAGACCTTCAAGGTCTCAATGTCTTCCTTATAATCTAAGAGCTGGTGACATTTTTTAGTGATGATTTAGTTAAGGCGTATTTTTTGAGAGAATGGTGCGCGAGGTATGTATAAGTGTCAGCTGCAAGGATTATCCTTGATAGCGGTATCGGAGGGAGGCAGAACACCCCAATTTGCACTGTCAGTATATGTCAAATTCGAAGTTAGTAGGTTAGGTTTTGCGTCAGTTTGGGTCACAACTGACGGAAAACCTAACCTGCTAATATCGAATTTGACATAGACTTACAGTGCCACCAACACATTATTCATACGTTTGAATTTCCACAGGCGCCCTTATGGACTTTTTTAATGTAAGTCTATGTCAAATTCGAGATTAGCAGGTTAGGTTTTCGGTCAGTTTTGACACAGACTGACGCAAAACCTAACTTGCTAACCTTGAATTTGACATATACTGACAGTGCAAATTGAGGGTGTTCTGCCTCCCTCTGATACCGCTATCAAGGATAATCCTTACAGCTGACACTTATACATGCCTCCCGCAACATTCTCTCAAAAAATAGGCCTTAACTAAATCATTACTAAAAAATTTCACCAGCTCTCCTACTATTAACGTTGTCGGCATAGACCAAATTTCGAACAATTTCCCATACACTGAAGTCCATGGGCGCTAAGTCACATGATCTTGCGGCCACTCAATCGGACTCTTTCGCCCAATCTAATATTGATGGAAGTGTTCTCCTAAACATTGTCGGACTGTTATAGCGTAATGACTAATGAGGTGGGGTGTTGTCTTGTTGGAAAATTATATCTGGAGGACACTGTTACAAAATAGCCGGCATTATTCTTTCGTGAATATTTTTTTCCAGGACCAATAATTCCTCCAGACTAAATAGCAGCCCTAACGTTAATTTCAGGCGATTGAAAATCTTTTTGAAGTGTAACATGGGTATTTTCGCCAGAATAGTAAACGCAGTTACGGCGATTGACACGACCACATAAATAAAATTTGGCTTTGTCTGGCCACAACAGTTGATCCAATAAAAAATTAGGGTGATCTGTATCTTCCAATGAATTTCAAAGCTTTTCGCAAAACTGCAATCTATGATCTGGGTCATCTTCATTCAACGAATGCACTAATCTTGGCCGATAACATTTCAAACCAAATTGGAGATTTGTATTCATATCTGCTTCGCTGTCAGTTTGACAGCAGAATTTAATTTTGAAATTAACAGTGGAAAGCAGTGTAGCTAATTTAAATTTAATTTAAATACCTACCACCTCACCATTAAAAAACTCATGGGGTTTTTGTGGGCCTTTCAACACAATTCATTAAAAATCCCTAACCACATAAATATTTAACAACTGCCAAATATGTATTTTGACAGCTAAGCTGTCATTTTTAATAGCATTGGAGAGGAACTTACACAACAAAGTTGGCTAAAGATATGCTCTTCACCAAAGCACCAGCGAAAGTCAGCACTCCCGCACATTCTAACCCTATTTATACTGTCTGATCCGGAAGGCGTGTTCTAACCGGCCAATCAGGTGTCAACTTCAATAGAGCATAAAGATCAGAGTGAGGGGATGGGTCCTCCATCTTTGTTCAAAAGTTATTATCTTCATTCTTAAAAATGATTTAAACTTTTAAAACAATTTAGCTGCTTTGTTGAAGTTAACGCCTTTACAATTTTTAGGTCAGTTTCTGTAACACTATGACGCATTTTGTAAATATGTTGGGCAATACTAGATTTTTCGAATCTGTTGAATCTAAAATGAGCTAAATGCCCTTTAAATCTATCACCAAAATTACGATGTGTTTGCCCTATATAATTAAAATCAAAATGGGAACATTTCATTTCGTAGATTTCAGATTTCTCTAAAGTTATGTAATATACTAATATCCAATACTAGTGTGTTTAAAGAAATAAACTGAGCTATTACTAGTTTGTTTACATCATAATCCACGTTACCCTTAACACCGTTCGTTAGTAAATATCCTACACACGTGACTTTTAAGTACTTAACTCATTCCCGTAGCTTATAAATACTTCAGCTCACTCTCAATGAATTTGTCAGTTTGACTTTTCACAACTGTCAATACAAAATTTACGCTTTTTTAGTTATTGAGTTGTTGGATAAAATAATCCAAATAATCCACAAGAGAAAACAGGCCGAGAGGGGGTCTTCTCTCGATATAACACACTTTTATCATAAATAACTATAAAATTCAACAAATACGGAGAGACCAAATAAATTTATAATTACACTCGCCTGTGATCCGCGTTATACGTTTGGCACCACTGAAGTGCACTGTACAAATAAAACAACCTGCTAACCTTGAAGTTAGACTGAAGTGCCATCAACAATACACTTAAGTACTGCTAAACGTATTACACGAATTACAGGCGACTCTCAGTACATGTTCAATTAAGTAAACACTTTAATACATTGCTGTCATGCAGTTACTATAAAATTAAGTAATATATTGTTATTACAGCTAAGCAGTCATGGAAACGTAGCTCCCATGTTCAGTTATAATGTAAACTATAAGTATACCATTTATATACATATTAAAAAACAATCTTAATAAGGCAAAGAAATTACAAAATTATATAAACGATATATATTTTGGCCATTAGATATTCTCAGTGTAGCCATTTTATTATACATTTTTATATAATTCAAATAGAGCACCTTCACTTACGAATTATATTGGTTAGATTAGCTTTACGATATTTGTAAATCAGGCCATAAGTACTCGTGTAAATATCCATTTTGGGTTTTTCCCCTAAAAATAAATACCTGGGTAATTTACATTACTACCTCTAATGTTCCTTTTCGGTTCAGTAAAAACACTGTGTTTTATTCTTTCTAAAATTATCGTCTTCAGACGATTTCTTTTTCTTTTATATTTCTCATGAGGCATCTGAAACGTATTAAAACTACAATATCGACCACGATGGGGTAATATCGATCAGTGTGATCGATATTAACCGACCGCAAAATAAAGAACAATCTGTTTACTGAGCAAAAGTTAGGTTAGAAATCAAAGCTAACTATACTATACAATGTTACTACTAATACCACCTTGTACATTGAAGTTCGCTTGTTAGTCGTTAGATGACTCCCACTATCATGTTCATTTAGAGTCTTGGGATGAAGTCTATTCATCTCAAGGATCGGAAGACAAATACTCTACTTTCTTTGCAATCTTATTTTATCATTTCAGCATTTCTTTTCCTGTATGTACTTCTAGGATAAAAAATGGTAAGCCCTCCTGGCTGAATACCGAAATTCGTAGATATTCAAACTACATAAAAGACCTATATGTAGCTTATAAACAAACTAATAACAGAAACACTTATGAAACATACAAAATTGAAAAGAAAAACTACAAAAAATATTTATCTGAATATCAGAGGTCAATCAATGACAGTAAAATAGTAAATTCAACCAACAAAACTAAATCAGCATGGAAAATCGTAAATTCAATGAGCAATAAAAATAAGAGTAGCTCTGATATTTCTCTAAAAGTGGGTGAGTCGTTAGTAACCGAACCTGAGACTTTAGCGGCTTTATTTGCTAATCATTTTGATTTGCCATTTTCACCTCTTAATAACTATGAGACTAAAATAAATGAAAATTATCCTACAATTTTCCTTGTGCCAGTTTTACCTGATGAGGTATTTCAAGTGATTATGTCTTTGCCAAATAAATTTTCTGCAGGATTAGATGAAATTCCAGTATATGTAATTAAATTTGCTGCACAATATTTGGCCAAACCATTGTCAGATATTATAAATGAAACTTTTCTCACGCAGGTTTTCCCAGATACCCTTAAGTTTGCGAAGGTAGTTCCTGTTTTTAAGAAGGGGAATCAACAAGATATAAATAATTATCGTCCAGTTTCATTGCTTCCTTCTGTGTCAAAGGTTTTTGAAAAGGTTATCTATGTTCGAATAATGAGTCACCTTATTAAATATAATATTCTTAACAAACATCAGTTTGGTTTTATTCATGGCAGATCTACCGAGATGGCAATCTTTGACGCTATAGCTTACATAATGGACCGATTGGACAAAAACCATAAATTGGCAGGTCTATATTTCGATTTGTCAAAGGCTTTTGACACGGTTGACCACACCCTTTTGCTACATATCTTGGAGAGATATGGCGTGAGAGGGGCCGCCTTAAATCTGATAAGGTCATACTTGTCGAATAGGTGGCAAACCGTGCATGTGTCATCTGGGGGTCTTAGTGCTTGTTCCAGGTCCATGATCATCAAACAAGGGGTCCCACAGGGATCTATTTTAGGCCCTGTTCTGTTTTTGGTGTATGCCAACAGCTTGCCAAGTGAATTTTTTCCAGATTTAGTGTGTCAATTTGCCGACGACACATCAGTGATCGTTTCGGATTTTTCCGTCAATGTCCTGTCAACTGGTTGCTCTAGGGCTGCTGATTTGATGAGGGACTGGTGTATTAATCATAATCTGAGACTAAATTCAAACAAAACGGGTCTGTTGGTTTTCACAAAGTCTGCAAATAACTCCGAATCTTTACTTGTTCGTTTTGACGATAAAACTATACCTGTTACAGATCATATCAAATTTTTGGGGCTTTATTTGGATCCCACCTTGAACTGGGACTATCATATATATGCTCTGCAATCCAGATTAAGCAGCGTATGCTATCTTATCAGACGCATGCGAGAGGTTGTGTCAATTGATATAATTAGACTGTTCTACTTTGCACAAGTCCAATCTATATTAAACTATGGGATTATATTTTGGGGTTCTGCTAGAAAGGCCTCAGATATATTTATATTGCAAAAACGCATCATACGGTGTATTCTTGGACTGCACCCTAGAACCTCATGCAAGCCATATTTCTTCCAACTGGGTGTATTAACTGTCCCGTCACTTTACTTTGCTGCCTTAGTGGTGTTTGTGAAGAAGAACCCACAATTGTTTCTTGAAAATCATGCCTTCTATAACGACACCATGACTATTGTCACCAGACACAGGGCTGACTTAAGCATTCCATCTCATAAATCCTCCTTTTTCAAAAGAGGTCCACTCTATATGTGTATTAAGGCATACAGAATGCTACCTATGAATATTAGGGACATTAATCATATAAACAATTTCAAAAAAAAGCTGAACCAGTGGTTGCACCAAAAATGTTTCTACTCATTTAATTTTTTATCATGAATTGTTTTCATTAGTTTTGTAATTCTTAGTTTTGTAATTGCTATCATTGTAGTGTAAAATTATTATTGTTTATAGTTAAATTAGGAAGCCTTCTGCTTGTTCCATCAATTTGTGACGTTGCTTTGTCGTGTTTTTCGATATTGTTGGCAATAAAGGATATTATTATTATTATTATTATTATTATTATAATTTGCAATAAGTTATTCATTAAAAAGTATTGCTAAATAATACAGTTTAAATTACCTTCAGGGATTTGAAACAGCGTATACCCTTCTATGCTGTTGTTCAGGCAACCTTTAACGCAGCAAATGAAAACCATAATGCTATTAAATATAAGTACGTTTTGACAAAATTCTTCGGGAGAACTAGGGAATCCGAGATTACAATCATGTCTTCAGGTCATAATTAAGGTAAATAATCTGTAATCGTGAAAAATTACCTTTGATATTTCTCCAGATCTTCAAGTTTCAGGGTCAGTAGACGAAACACATTTTAAGTTGCGGTTAAAAACGATCATCTGCCTAACTTACAACCTACAGAAAGGATTGTGGCATCGCATTCGAAGGATATATTAATAATAAGAAAAAATATTTATGCCCTTACTAGTAGCCCCTATGGTAAATTTGACATTGACAAACTCGTTTTTTGAACCTGTCAAATGGTGTTTCCCTACCTGTGTTAGCATAGCTAACGTGATTTAGTGACCTTATAAACAACAATATATCTCTGTAACCAACTGATTAATTCACGACCTGCTGAATTGTTTGACAAACGTCACTTTGACGTTTGTCACACAATTCAGCAGGCCGTGGATTAATTTATTGTCTTCTGTCAGGTTATTGTAGTTGTAATACTTCTCCATTCTCTGCAATAAATAATTATTGCTACAATGGCAGAAGATGACGAATATTACGATAGTGATAGTGATTTCAGCAACACGCCCCCAGAACTTCAAGAAATTGCAAGTGCCGCGGCATTAGAATTATTGCCACACAAATCACGGATCTTATATGAAAAACAGTACAAAACGTTTAAGAACTGGTGTATGGAACAGAAGGTCAAGAATATAACGGAAAATGTATTTCTGGCATACTTTTCATCAAAAGCATCAATTTGGAATCTTCAACGATGTGGTCTATATATTCAATGCTGAAATCTACATTGGCGGTTAAAGAAAACATTGACATTAGTAAATATGCTAAACTTCGGGCATTTTTGAAAATGAAAAATGTTGGATACTAACCAAAAAAATCAAAAGTATTTACTCGGGATGAAATAAACACATTCCTTCGTGATGCCCCTAACGATTCTTATCTCATGTCAACGGTAAAATATTTAAATTTATACTTGCTTAATTGTCAATTATATTTTTGTATCTTTAAATACAGGTTTGTTTCATTTTTGGAATTGCTGGTGCTTGTCGTAGAGACGAACTACGTAAAATGAAAGTTCAAGATATAGTTGATCAAGGCGATATGCTGATAATTACTATTCCCGACTCTAAAAATGGTAAAAAGCGGATTTTCACTGTCACAGATGAACTTTGTGAAGGAGTAAGTCCCTTGGCAATGTTTCGAGAATATGCAGCTTTAAGGCCGGAACATTGTGACCACAATACTTTTTTTATCAACTACAGATTAAGAAAGTGCACAACACAAGTGATAGGTGTACATACATTTGCAAAAATACCTAGCTTGATTGCCAAATATTTACATTTACCTAATGAATCTCATTACACTGGCCATTGTTACCGTAGAACGTCTGCGACACTTTTAGTAAATGATGGTGCAGACGTTTTATCGCTAAAGAAACATGGAGGCTGGAAGTCTTCGACAGTCGCCGAAGGCTATGTTGAAGATTCCATCCCTAATAAGATTAATGTGGCAAAAAGTATATTAACTGGTACATCGTTACAAAGCAGGCATTAATATCTATGATTGTTCTAATTGTACAATTAATATACATATTAATAAAGAGTAATTGAATCTTGTGACATTTAAATCGCTTTATGTCAAATCTAAGTTTAGTATTAAGATTCCTATGATATCAACCAAATTTTAGTTTCGATTTAAAAGCTACTAGATGTGGCTACATGTAACAATAAGAAGAAAACTGTTTTTGTCCTCGATTTAATGATACGTATGTATTTGTACATCTGTAAACTTGCGAGTTCGACGGAAAAATTTAATGTGTACCTCTGCCAAAAAGTGCTGCTTTGTCCTCGCCTGTTTTCTGGCCTCAGCTCCGCTTCGGTCAGAAAACTCAGACTCGGACAAAAAAGATTCACTTTTTGGCCTAGACACACAAATAACTATTATAATAATACAACGTAGCAACACTGTTTCTCTTCAAAGATGCTTACATTTAGTTCCTTAATCTACTTATTGTCATAGTAGGACTAGTAACACTGTATATCTTATACATATGCTGCATGATAAATAAGTATTACAATATAATGCAATGCATAACAATTCATAAATGAATAGTGTTGGTTATGACACTTATAAAAAAATATTTCCTATGCAAAAACATTAATTTCATGTTTGAGTGTAAGTAACCTAACACAAAAAGATGTTTTGTTGCAATAAATTTCATTAGGTCGTATATCACAATAATCATAACTAAACATATTCAATCACAGTAATTACTGAAACAAAAATTACTTTTGGTAACTGAAGTGTATAATATCAAAATATACCGATCCAAATACGATTGCTACATTCACAGCCATACAGAAATGTAGCATAAATATCATTGCGTTTTTTACAACTATCAAATAATTCGATCTTTTATATCAATCAAGAGTGATTATACCAAAATAACTAATGCTATCTCTGATACATTCTTTTATTTAAACAGTTTTATATGACAAGCAGTAGTCGTGCAGGGTGAGGTATCACTTACCATATCCTGGTTTATTTTGTTAATAAAATGAATTAAGGCAAAGTATTTAAAAAAGACATGGTTTAGAATGGACTTTTTTTAAAGTTTTCACATGAAATGTTTTGTTCTCTTATTTTTAAAAATTGCACCATACACACTTTTTCATACATTTTGATAAGACTATTTCTCTCTTTTTAGCAAATTAAAGCTTGTGTCCCCATTTAGTTCCAGTACCCTCAAATGCGCTAATGAAAGCACTTTACTCAAAAGTTATATCATGAACTAGCATGGTTTTGCTAGTCAAAAAGGGGAAGAAACATGTACGGTACGATTTAAAACAAATGAAGATGGTGCTGCAGTTCTTAGAGTAACTATAACATTCATGCTACCTCATCCTGCACAATCCAAGTTACAGTGAATGAAGCTCGAGCATGAACAGATTACATTCAACTCTTATTATGATGATTATTGTATTAGTGTATCAATTTTTGAGGTTATTATCGTTACCAGTATAGCACTATTGCTGACGTTTGGGAAATTCAATTTTAAATTAAATAACCCCTACAAGAACATAAGCTAACAGAAAATATCACAGTCAAACCTTATAAATAAACGCGGAACATAGGGATTTAAGATTGTTTTTAATAGTTTCATGGATTCCTGCTCGCCAATTCAACTTACAGAAATTTTTTTAATATTAATGGAAAGAGAAAATTATTACGCATCTAATGATATCAAAAATTTAAATACTTTTGCCAATTTTCATTGAAAAATATTAATTAAAAAGTTTTCATATTATTTAAATATGAGTTGCCTTGACTTGAAAAAAGTTGACAACTACCTATACTCCATATCAAGAACACTATACTAAGGACACGCAACTCCCGTTTCGAAGCGGACCGCTAAAAGCTGACAAGTAAGGCGGCCGTGGTGTACAATTATTCATTCACAAAACTCGTTAACTGTCAATGTCAAACATTTGCTGAGTGTAAATGGAAATTCGGACCATGTTTTAACAATTAATAACACACTTGAAATACACCCAATTTGATTAACAACCGTAAACTGACCTTTTAACTGCGATTACAGGTTAATTTAGCTCGCTTCCAACTCTCGAACGGCAGTACACGCTGTCGACAGCGCCGCGACGGCTATCCCCGACATAAGGGCCGCTTTTATATACAGCGGTCATAGGAAGTTGCATCTCCTTAGTATAGTCTTCTTGCTCCATATATATAATACACATATATTGCTGGTAGCGCCTGGAAACTTCAGAAAACATTACGGCGCCGACATAGTCTCACTCTGAGTATAACGCGTCTCGTGCGCATGCGTGAGAATTCAAAGTCTGCCTTTAGAAGGGAATTTTAAACTTGACCATTTCCCCATTGGGCGGACGGCGCCGCCGCGCTTGCGCACAGCTCACCGTATACATGAAGGAGTTGGTTGTGTGTCTCACTTCATTGGTGAGTTTCCCACTCATAGCCGCTAGCAATATAGTAAGTACCGTCAAACGGGGTTAAGTGAATCATGGTGGTTAAAATGAATCAGTCATGTATTTCCGTAAACTCGGCGGAAGTGCCGCCATCTGCCTTAAGATTACGCGGTTTTTGCGTGAAAACTGGCACGCCCGTACGTCAGTGTATATAGTTGAGGGTGTTTCGGTTCACCTAGAAAAAACATGTAAGTATTACATAGCTTCACAATGATTAGCGAATTTTAGTGACTTTTTGAAAGGCTAGAAACGTTTTGTTGTAGATGTACTCAATTTGAACCCTAATTTACTTACATGCAATAAATGTGTTAATTAGTTATATATAAACATACTCTTAATTTTTATATTTTTCAAAATGTATTTACTTACATTTTACGATTTTTTTATTTCCAGAGAGGAGTGTTAGGGGGTAAAGTGAATCATTTATTTTTTATTTACAGTTACCTATGTTAATGATTCAGGATGCGTTATAATAATTTTTGTTATTTTCAGAATGCCTAGAGTATATAAAAAAAAAATTGGGGCCACAAGATAAATGTAGTTATGATTCTGAAAATGGTCGGAGAGCGGTGGCAGCGGTTCACCGAGGAGATATGTCGATGAGAATATATACAAATATTTAAGGGATGAAGTTTTTTGTTTTGTTAGTTCAAAGTTTACAGGTTTTTTTTAATGAATACCATTTTTTTGTGCACATTTTTAGTTTTAAACGTATTTTTAATAAATATTATATACCAAGTGAATTAAACATATGTTTATTCACGAAAAGATGTTGAGCTCACGAGCACGTAGTGCGAGTGAGATCATATCTTTGAGTTAATAAATGTTTAATTCACGTGCCATACATATGTTTTTATTCATTTTTGACGAAATTTTGAATATAAAATTAAAAAATATTCAAATTAAGATATAAATTTGCTCATTTATCGTCGAATGGATCTAAATTTTAGTAAATATATATTACACACTACAAATAGAACGAATAATTGAATGTAAATATTTGTAAAAATAATAAAAATATGTTGTTCTTCATTGAAACTTTTTTAATTCTCTAGCGAATTACACTTCTTTAAATCTCTAGTGAATTAAAACACTTTTATTTCACTTGTGAATCATATACTGTTTATGAAGGTTGTTATGGAGTTAATAATGTCACTTTAAACTGTCAAAATTGAACAAATAGATTTAATTTCGTTAATTTTTTTTTCTTAAATTTCCTACTAAAATATTTTTTTAAATTTTAAATTGATTCACTTTATCCATTAGTGTTTTAAAGTGAATTTTTATGCATTTTAAAGGCCTGATTCATTTTACCCCAAAGTAGTGGGTAAAGTGAATCAACCTTTACTAAAAAAATTAGGTGTTTTCATATTTACAAAAATATATGATTTATGTCTCAAACACATCGGGAAGTGCCAAAGAAACTTCAATGGTTTTTTCAAATTTTTCTGTTTGTTAATTTCGGAGAAAATAATAAAAAATTACCATTTTTGATTCACTTAACTCCGTTTGACGGTATTAGATATATGCTATACTCAAATTAATTTGTTATTTGATGACATTCACAGTTAGTTCAGTAGTTTTTACTTTGTAAAATGAAAGATTACTCGAACAAGGAGAAGTTTTTATCGTTAAAACATATTAGAGTGGGGTTAGTTTGCGTAGCGTGAGAGATTTGTTTTCCGTAAAATTTAATAACAGTAACTCATCAAATTATAAATTATTTTGAGTAAAGCTGTCAACTATTTTCAAGTCAAGGCAACTCATATTTTAAAAACATGAAAACTTTTGATTAATGTTTTTCAATGAAAATTGACAATAATAATTTAATTTTTGATACCATTAGATGCACAATAATTTTCTCTTTCTGTAGGTTGAATTGGCGAACAGGAATCCATAAAACTGTTAAAAACAATGTTAAATCCCTATGTTCTAGTTTGAAAGTGGACACCCGGTATAGTATTACACTTTCAGAAAATAATTCTTACTAATACAATCAGTCCCTAAATTGTTGCAACAAGAGTACTGCATCTAAAATTTTCAAATTTTTTTGAAAACAAGCCCTGTTTGGGTAAAAACTAATTATGAGCACATACCTATATTTTAGAATTTTTACAATTCTAGAAGTCAATTGTAGCGAGGTTGAAATACAACAATATCTTGTTATTTATTCAATGCTTTTCCATATAGGGCTTGACTAATAAAAAATGACACTTTTTGGTCAATAAACGAAGGTTATCATGCAAATATAATGCTATTTAGTCTCTTTTGATTACGACAAATTCGTGCAATATGAACGATCCTCGACACCGAAAGGTAAAAGACGATGAAGATAATGAATGAATGAATTAAAAGATTGTTTAGTACGCATATGCTTTGTTGCCAATTCATTCTTTAAACTTAAAGCTGGTCCCAGACACATTGCCAATACAGGCATTCGTGAGTAGTTTGGGACAGGCCACTCGCACTACATGTATGCTCGTACTTGTGCTTGTGCAGTTTTCATCGGTTGTTGGTAAAACAACGCGAGTCCAAGGAAAATTATATTCGCTTTTGTTCATAATCGCGTTCGTCATGGAGCTCCCAGACTACTCGCGGTTGCTCGTACTCGTATATACTCGTGTATACTTATAAAATTGCTTTTGTGATGCAGTTAAAAATATAGTTAAATTACTTTACACTGAACTTCCCTCGCAAATGGAAGTTTTGAAACTAAAAATTTTAAAAATATCGAAGGGAAAGAAATTATCTACAACTCATGAACATCGAGCACTTTTATGTTATTAGAGGTTAGGTTTTCAGTTTGTGTAATTTTGCATAGCTTGTGGGGCATCGCGAGTAGTAAACAACTCTGTATCAAAAGTATCTATGAGTTTTTTGGCAGGTTGAACTTGGCATTGGCCATATTCGTAAATAACCGAACTCATGAATATTCACGACGTGTCTGGGACTGGCTTAATGTGTATGACAACTGCTGCGTTCGGAAAGGTACCTCTGGCAGTTCTGTTTCCACGAAATCTTCATTCATCTCACTTTCACCCGCGCCGATGGCTATTATCGATCTCTTTCTGCGAATGATTTCGAGGAAAAAGAGCTGTCAGAGGTACCTTTCCGAACGCAGCTAACATAGGCTTATCAAGCTTTCAGTTTTGCAAACACTATAAAATTGGATAACAACACTCAACATGGGCAACACCTATCCGGAAAAAAGATTAATTAACTATATCGATGGCTTAAGTGCAAAACGTCGTATCCCCAATAACCACAATTGTTCAGGGCACACAAAAAACCTTTTGAATTTAATAGGACTTTCTGTAAATCAGAATTTTATTATTTTATGTTTATGTTGAATCGTTTGTAACTTTTTCCAAAAACATATTTAATTTTAGTTTTATTTTTTCAAAAACTTAGTGGGTTACGACATATTGTACTCAATATGATTGTAGTATACGACCTTTCACATAATACTTTCAAAACATAATTATAAGTATAAAAACGCAAACTTATCATTTATTATGAAAATATACGAAAATAAAGAGTAGGGTAAAGGGCCCTAAGATGACGAACTAGGTAAGATGACGAATTGTACATTTCTACTAAACTAATCGTTTTAAAATCAAGAAATCGCAACACTGGATACCTACTGACTTGCGCAATGTGGTAGCTTCGGTATTTTCGCGGCCAAGCGGTTCAGTCTGAGGTTAGACGCCGATGAGTGATATTCGTGCTCTTTGTTATAATTCGTGAGGGTTCCGAAATAAGGAATAACATTTGACTGGTAAGTATTAGACAGTTGTTAATAAGTCTTGGGGTTTGGGAAAACGGTCTTCTAAATGTGGTGTGGTGAAATATTACTGATTCGCATAAGATGATAAAAATATTTTTCAAAAATGTACGAAAGTCGTTTGGGGGTAAGTTGACGAACAACAAAGTAGCTAAGATGACGAACTTCGTCATCTTACCTTCAACACGTGAACGTAATATTTTAATTAATGAAATATTGTTTGGTGGTCTAGGTTGCAAGATGGGTCGAGTTTATGTTCGAAAAACTACAAGGCAAACATGGAGCAAAGATAATATGAAAAATGCTATGAACGAAGTTCAAAACGATGGTGTTTCCGTTAATGCCACTGCAAAGAAATACAAACTTCCAGAGCCAACGCTTCGCAGATATTTAATTAGGTTTATATTTTTAAAAAAATTATGACTTTTAGGTATTTCCATCGAATGCCGGACGATATAAGCATACTTTCTCTGATGAACAGTTGCAAGATTTGTATAATTATGTTACAGAGATTGATCAGCGGGCTTTTGGCTTAACTAAAGAACAATTTGGTATGTTAGTATTTGATTTTGCTGAAAAACGTGAAATAAATCATAGATTTAGCCAAGAAAAGAAAATAGCTGGGCGGCATTTTGTTGAATGGTTTATGAAGGAATTTAAAGTATCCCTTAGGACTCCCGAGTCCACATCAATCGCTAGACTTATGGCTTTTAATAAAGAAAGTGTTTCCCAGTTTTTCAATGTTCTGCGTGAAACAATACAAAAATATTCATTTCAGCCAAACCAAATATACAATGTAGACGAAACAGGAGTTTCGACTGTGGCTACAAAAAACCTTAAAATACTTACTCCAAAAGGAAAGCGTAGGGTCATAAAAATTTCATCCGCTGAGCGAGGGACCAATGTGACTGCTGTATGTAGTATGAATGCCAGCTGGAACTTTGTGCCGCCCTTTCTAATTTTTCCTAGGGTTAGGATGCAACCAAGTTATATGAAAAACGCTCCTAGTGACTTTGTCGGTGTAGCCCATGAATCCGGCTGGATGACTGGGGACAACTTTATTAAATATTTGAAACATTACATTCGCCACACAAGACCTAGTGAAAACAATAAAATTCTGTTACTTATGGACAATCATGCGAGTCATCTTACTTTGGAAGCTGTGAATTTATGCAGAGAAAATTTTATTACGTTAGTTGGATTTCCGGCACACACTAGCCACCGCCTACAGCCCCTGGATGTGTCAGTGTACGGGCCACTAAAGACCGCTTACAGTAGAGCATGTGAAAATGTTCTGACTAATAACCCTGGCAAAGTAATTACCTTGAATGACATTGCAGGTATTTTTAGTTCAGCCTATCTTAAAGTTGCTTCAGTGGCCAATGCAAAGAGCGGATTTCGCGCAACTGGTATAGAACCATTCGATTCCGATATATTTACAGACTTGGATTTTGAGACAGCAAAAACAACTGAAATAGAAGAAAAAGCAACGGATAAAAACTTAGAAACGGCTGTGATCGTGGAAACAAAAACTCAAGAACAATCTCGAGATAAAAATGAAGCGGTCATATCCCAGCCTACGAAAACAGAAATTGCATCAACTTCAAAACCAACTAGTTCTAAAGGTTTTGGTCTTCCACCCTTACCTCGGGGAAGACAAGAAAGCCGACGTCCGAGAAAAAAGTTGCCCTCATTGGTAATTTCAAGCACCCCCGTTAAGGATGCATTACAAGAAAAACACGATAAAAAAATAGAAAAATAAAAAAAGAAAAAACTTCGAGAAGAGGCTAAGCAAAACAAAAAAACTCTAAGAACCTGGACATAAAGAAGATAAAAAAAAATAACACCAAAAGTTAAAAATGTCAAACGCAAAGTATTTTCTAGTTCATCTGATCAATCCTCAGACGATATAGAATATATTGACACTGACGATGATATGGATTTAGAATATGAAGATGATAAGCTTTGCATAATTTGCAGTGACGTGGGTAAAGATAAAGAACTTTGGTTCAATTTCTCAAAATGTAAACGCTGGGCGCATGCACAATGTACGATTTTAAATCCTCAAGAAGCCAAACGTAAAACATGGATTTGTGACTTTTGTGCTTAATTTTTCAATTATTTAGATTGCTTTTATTATTTAGTTTTGTTAATTATTAGTAGACTCTTTTGTAAAGTTAAAAACAGGTTACGTTTGTACGAGTTTGTTATTCCAAATAGACATATTTTTAATATCAGGATTAGAATTTTTTCGTAATTCAAAATATTAGTCAACTTACCCATAGTAATTCGTCAACTTATCAGCAATGGGTGGTAAGATGACGAATCGGTTATTTTTTTTATTTTATTTTTTTTTATGTTGAAATATTTTTTTTAAATAAATATTTCCTTGCCAATCGTTTTGGATATGAATAAATTAAATATTCACTATGATTTATACCATATTTTTCATAAATAACAACTTTACGTCCCAAAAATCCTTAGGTTCGTCAACTTACCTCCCTTTCCCCTACATTACTATAATAATTAACATTACTTTCAAATTAAAACGGAAAACATTATTTTTCTTTTTGGCACAGAAAGGAATATCGTGGTAAAACTTCTTCACTTCGGTTGGTAAGACTTGGGTCAGTTCCTGTAGATCAGTATTTTTCAAACTTTTTCGAACCGCGACCCCTCTACAAGCAGAAAAAATATCGCGACCCCCCTGACCACAAAATAGCCAATGACGGCTCGAAGCGTTCAGTGGTCAGCTGTTTCATTTAACGTTAAGTGAAGAACAGTAAAGTAGTCTTACGTTTTCCCCCCTTAATTATAAATAATATAAATTAATATTTTAAAATAAATAAATACATAATCTACCATTTAATTATTTAATAATAGTAATTTACGATACAAGTGCGTAAAGCTAGTCTTTAGTCACGTGTGGGGCAGAGTTAAAACTGGAGCGTTTTAAGCCCCGCGAGTGACTAAAGATGCATATCTTGCTGATTTCTTTGACCACCTAAATATTTTAAATAAGAGTCTTCAAGGGAAAGAAGAAAACATTCTAACAGCTAAGCATAAGATTAATGGATTCATTAAAAAAATCGTTTCTGGTCAACGTCTCTAGAAAAACTTATGATTGAATCATTTCCTTGTGTTCAGAAGATTGTCGAAGAGATTTCAACTGATCAGTCATTGGTCATTAGCGATAACATTCCTAACATGGTTGTGGGATTGCAAAATTTAAACCAGCAACTATTGAGTTACTTTCCAGCAGAAGAATCTCAAGCTGGCAATGGGAAAAGATGGATACTAAATCTTTATCTGGATATGTCAGTGGAACTGGCAGATCTCACCACAAGGATGAAAGAAAAACTTATGGAACTTGCTGCTGATGGAATGCTTAAAATGGAGTTTCAGAGCTTGCAAAAGATAATCTCTGAAACTTCTTTGTGGCGTGAATTCTTGGCCTTTGTGGAAGTGGTGTATAACTTTCCTGTAGGTAGTCTGTGCTATAATAAATAATGCCATCTGATGCATACTGCAGACATTTCAGATGATTAAGAGCAGGCTGTCAGAGGAGTGGGAGAGTTTGACGTATTAAATTGCCGTAAGATGGCAGTAATGTTCATTATTAAGAATATTTATTTTTGGCTCTACTAGTATGTTGAAATCTGCAGTATGATAGGTGGTTGCCACTACACAATAACAGATGGCACTTTCGCATTGCTTATTTGAAATTGCAACTTGAGAATTACTTGGGCCTGGACCCACAAGTTTGTTTTGCTGTCTGTGTTTACTCAAGGATTTCTGCCTGTGCAGCAGTTTCGAACGCAATTTGAAACCAAACGAGCCTTCGGTGCGTGTGAATAGTGAATAAGTGTTGATTTTATTGGTAGCAGTGATGTTGCGTGGAAATATAAGTAAGTGATTTTTGTGTGTCATTAGTTGCTATAACATGATATTGTTAGAATTTTAGATTGGTTTGTATCATCAAATAAAATCACATACACACAAAGATTATTGACAGAAAATATTAGTTATGAAGGGCCCAATAACACTGATGACATCACCAGTAATTATGGAAATTCTTTGTAAGTTGCTTAACAGGTATTAACTATTGAATAGAATCTATGTATGATCATTGTTGCAGTTTTAGGACTCCAAACCTGAAATCAAGGACATACGAAGCAGGAGTTAAGAAAGTTACAGGAAAAGGAATATGGCGTTATATCATCTCATCATCTTCGGAATATGGCCAGTAAGAGTACAACCATTGATTAATCAATGGTACAACAAAGCATGATATAAATACAAGGGTATGCTCGAGCGCAGCTTTTCTCAACGACCAATGAGAAAGCGTGAACCAGACTACGTCATCAATAGGTGGCAATTTGAAAGTTACGTTTTAAAAGTCTCCCGGAAAAATCGTATTTTGCATTTGTAGTGGGTCAAATTAATGGTGAAATGGAGGGAAATCGTACGCAATTGTAATAAATGCTATTTTTCGTGTGAATAATACGCGGTTTTATTGATTCTCGTACATTATAACTCTTTTCCGAACACAGGAGAAAAACCTTATAGTAATTCTAACGCGATTTAGTTGGACATGCAAGAATCCACACAGGAGAGAAACCGTATAAATGAGGTTAGGGTTATCGACGTGCAATACGTGCAACCATCGTCCAACATGCCGAAGCCCTCCTGATATACCCGAGACCATGATAATCATGCCCGAGACCGTACGAATGTGACGTCATGTGGTTCACGTGCGCAGTGGGTTACCATCTCTCGAGCATACCCTTGTATTTATATCATGCAACAAAGTATGTAAATTAATATTCTACTGTGATTTCTGATTTTAGAATTTGGAATGATCCATTAAGAGTGGAATGTGACACTACTCCAAAGCAACCTTGTCCGGTTACTGGAAACACAGTAGTAGAGTTGGGACCAAATTCAACTAAACTGTGTAGGGCAATTTGGATGAGGTGATAAACTTGAAAAAAAGTAGCATTTGTTTAGAAAAGAAAGGACCGATAATACGTTTGAAAAGGAATCATTCATATTAATATCAAGTGAGTATCTATTCAAATAAGGAAATTAAAATGTTATTAAGCTTTTTTTAGGTACAAGGTCAAGAGGAAATTCTAGACCACTGTGGCTCAGGACGATGACCTCAATCACATTGTATTTACTGTCAATCTTTAAAAATGATGTTTTCAAAGCCTACCTGTTATTTTAATTTCATACAAGAGACGCGGTAAAGCATTTTTCATCATTTCAGGGGTGGAGTTTTGTGTATAAGTAATTTGGGTTACATCGGCTTATTTTGAGTTCTATGTGGACAGCAATAACGGAGTTTTATAAATATTGGTTGCAAAAAAAAATTAAAAAGATCCTAGACAATTTTATTAATTTCATTTAAGTAATGATAATGAAAATACTCCTCAAATGTTTAAAAATAAAAAGGGAACGGTTGTTTTATGATAAATTGTGCTCATTTGTAAAGCCAGGTATTTTTAAATTGTTCAATATGTTTATTGTAAACTCAGTGTATTTTAACTATTTTGTTAACATTGTTTTACACCCTGTTGGTTCTTTTTTGTAAATAAATGAGCAGTTATCTATCTACTTTGTCAATTATTATGTATCTAAATAAAATACAGTTATATAGGTACAACTTCAATGTCGGTTTGAATTCAGATACTATATCTCTTTGTTTCATATTGCTTGTATGTTTCCGATGAATCAGCGAAGAAGAATAAATCTGTAATCATAGGTTATATCCCGAGTACTATGAATTTAATCAATTAAAATTATGCAAAGCTGGTTGTTAGGGAAATTTAAGGTTGAGGGATTTTATTTTGAATTAATAACTAAAACATTTGCTCAAAAGTAATATTTTGCTAACAATGTAGTTTTGCATAATTTTGATAAGATTGAATTAATTGTATGAGGGGTACCTATATTTAAAGATTATTTCTTGAATGAGATTAAATTAAATCAAAATAGCATATTTACATTTTATTTTGAATATAGTTTCCTGAGTAAGGAATAGTAGGTATTAATTATTTTTGGTAAAGTTTGTACAATAGATGAAGCTATTTCAATTTTAGTAAACAATTCATGATTGTCAGGAAGATTCTGGTCTTGCATGTTCTCCCACAACAATTTCACCTTGAACCCCCAGTTTTTCAATACAGTAGTAATATATTCCATTTATGCAGTCTGGTGCAAAGTATACTTTTTTTCTTCACAAATGCTGTGAATTGCCTCCATATTGGTTTGTTAGTTGTACCTGTATTGACGGGGACACTATTTTTGATTGCTTTGTCGATTAATGAACTACAAAAAATCTTTACTGGTACTCATTGTGAATGGTGCGACGTTTTGCAATTTTCAGACACGAAATGAATTTGTTTGTATTCGTTTACCATAATAACGCAATACAAGAAGCACTGCGATGCTCAGTAATTCTAAAATATTTGTCAATGTAAAAGTCAAAAACATCAGAAAATTAATTTCTACCAAGCAATATTTCAGAAAGTACCTAGTTCTGAAAGTCAAACTAGTGAAATACATCATACTCGATGCTACTATCACTTGGAAAGTGTTCTAGGCCAGATATTCCATTATCCTAATCAAAATTACCCTTTTCAAATTGGCGGGCTTTAATCGCCCCTAAGTTTTAGCAAGGATTTTATTCACTATGTAATGCCATAAACAACAGAAAATCGGACTTTATGATTGGCCAGTTTAGGTATGAAGGAAATAATCAAGCAAAAAATGTAACAAATTATCAACTAGCTATTAGTAGGTTTAATTTTTTACTTTTTACTATAAGCAGACATCTCCATTATGCCGACCCTTTTTTACAGTCCCGAAGGTGTCTGCTTATGAGAGATTTTACTGTATTACATAAAAAAATTCAAATCTTTATTGCAATTATTCCAGTTATTAAAAAAGATATGGGAAGTGTAAATTTTTATGCAACCTGTATAGCTATCCATATAATAGCCAGCGCCATCTCAGTGGCAATAGCTGAAACGTTATATGCACAAAGGCATGTAGAGGTCATGGAGTTGTAAATAATTTGCCCAAAAATTCCATTTTCTCAATAAAGACTGTATAGATTGATTTCAAATTTTAGGTAATTTATGTGGTTAGCCTTCTAGTGGCAATAACAAATTATTATGTTTGTAGGTGATTTTTTTTTTTTTAATTTTTATGATTTCAGACGATGAGTTACTGTATTAAAACAATCCATTTCGCATTGAAACTTTGTTATTGCCATTATAGGTATTTCTTCATGGCTTTAGTGTTTCCTCCAAACTTAGATATTCATTTAAATTTAAAATAATGACATTATTAGAAAGGTCTGCTTTTCGCTTATGGCGCCATCTGTTATTAATCGTGTCTGACGGCCCCCTCTTAACAGTAGGATCGCCCTTTTTTCTTCCAGGACGAATAGAGTGATATTTGAAACTCTTTGATATCAAAGTTGATAAAAAAAATCGTGGGTAAGATAGCGAACTTCAAAAGGGGACAGATTTTTCCTTGCTTCCCTTATCAAAATTGGATACTGACTTGGAATATGAATTTCTTTCCCTTTTAACCGTCTTTCTATTAACGCATGAGCGGAATCGACTTTCATTTGTGTGTGACCTTTTTCCAAATATTTTTGGTAAATGGTCACACCATGTTCCACTGCAAAATTAAGAAGTGCGTTTGCTAGTATAACATTTCTATTTTGGTATCCACATCCATCCGAATAAAGTATGATGGGTTTTTTCTCCATAAGGCAGAATTCCTCCAAGTGCTTTATTATACAGGTAGTGAATATTGATGCCTCAAGTTCACCTTCCGTTTCATTCCAACAGTAATTCACACAATGATGGTCGCTTAAATTATAAATAGAAAAATTGTGAACTTGCAATTTGGATTTGAAATAAAGTTTGCTGGCATACAACATTGGACACAGCTTAACTGCCTGCACATCCATAGTAAATACATAACACTCTCCTCTTGATGCAGCTTCTTTATCCTTTTTTTTCTGACTTCTAGCCTGTTCTTTTCTTTCTGTGTTGTCTGTATTCTTCTTCAGAAATTTGTCCTACTTTGTAAGAACAACAAAGATCGCATTGATCCTTTTTTGGTTGGTGAATAAAAATATTCAGTTCTGTTAATGTTGTCATAAAGGCACAAATGGAAAGTGGCAAATCTTGCCGTGCCTCACAATGTTTTTTGTATAAATTGTAGACCTCTGTTTTATTTTTGAAAGATTCTTCAAAGTATAATTTTTTAGTGTCCGCTCTGCAGTAATGCGATAGTAATTTTGGGATTGCAGGTCTGCTGAGCTTTTTTTCATAAGTAAATTTAACGATTGTTTAAATTATTTATTCAAACATAAGAACTTAACATTAAATATGTACCGTAACATAAGAACTTTAAAAACAGACATTCAGTTTTGCGCGCGACAGCCTTTTTACTTCTTCCTAAGGTCACTATATCAATAAGGTACCGCCATTCCATTTCTCGCTTGAGAATGTGAGAAAATTGTGAGATAAGGATAACAAATACAAATTTCCCAAGTGCAATAGGGAAGACACTAGTATTTGGGGATTTTCTTCTTGGTGTAATGGCACTTGTAAAGTGAGGAATCTGTTAGGTTATGTGTTTTTATCCCCAGTTGGAGAAAATTGTGCGACAAGGATAGATATAAAAAAGTGGACGTGACTACCTCCCTGGACTTTCCCATACTGGAAACTGTTCATATCGTCTTTATTCAACAGTCTTTACAACATATCAAAATTTCAACTCGATGACTCACGTCTTCACCGTGATAAGCGTTTACACTTTCACGTAAATTGCGGGTAAATATAAAAGAACTAGTGAGTCACCCGAACTACGTTTCGGTTCGCAAAATTAAGAGAGATTCATTAATATAAATTAAAAAAAAAGATGCATCGACGGGATCGAACTCGGGGCTCCCGCGTGATAGGCCAGCACGCTTACCGCACAACCACACTCTCCTGTTTGAATAATGCGCGCACCCGAGCTAATACTAGACAGCGATAGGCGCTCCGCTCTGCTGCCTAGAGAAGTTAATTAAATTATACTGCTGCCTAGAGAAGTTAATTAAATAAGTCTGAAAATTAGCAAACTTTTAAGCCATCGTACAACTTAATCGGTCCAGTATCTTCGGAGGAGATAGCGAACAAACATAGTTACACGCAAACAAAGAGAGCTACGATTTTATGTTATAAGATGTGTAGTTCAAAACGTGACCACCGAGCTTCTGTAGATGGCGCCAAGTGGACAAGTCGCCACTGTGCTATTTATGTGTTATTTTATTCAAAACGGCTGTAGCACCGAGGTGAAATTTTCTAAGTACCTGGAAATTATATTTTCTAGGGCATACAAAATCGATTTTTTTATTTTCGCGGAAAAAGATTCTTTGACGCAAAAATATAACAACCGTTAGAATAAAAAAATTATTTTTCAAAAATAGAGGGGGGAGGGGGCCGGTGCGCTTACATATATCCACGAGTGTAATATTTTTTTGCATATTCATATGCTCCATTATGCACTGAACAATCCAGTGAAAACCCCAGCTACCTATCTTGTTTTGTTTATTAATTAAAGGGGTTTAAATTTTCAAACTTCAAAGCTTCGTAGAGGGCGCCACAGATAATTCATGAGATTCTTTAAAAAACAGATCGATAGCCCTTTTCGGGGTCTATCAGTGTATGAAGTTTAAACAAATTCCTGTGGGCAGTTTTTGAGAAATGATTTTTAGAAAATTTCCAAAATTTTGAAAATTTGTAATTTAGGCCCCTTAATATTTTTCAAAACACTTTTTATATCACCTCATGTTAGCCTTCATATACTATTCAGAAAACAAAAATCAATTGAATCGATTCATCCGTTTTTGAGTAATAGGGCGTTAAACTCAAAATTTTCAAAAAATCCTAGCGCCCTTCATTTTAAACCTAACGAGTTCGGAAAAAAACTAGCAGATTTGTCTTATGACCCTCTATCGTTATCCGCGATAAAATTTTCAAAATTTTAATCACGAAAACAGTGATACCAAAAAAACATGCGTAACTTCCGCTTCCGGTTTCAGATTTTTTTGAAAAGCTTATTTTGTCGATGAATTTTCGATACACCCCCGCATTCCAAAGCGCATAAAAATCGGAGCAATACTTTCGGCTGTAGGAGCGTCACCTACCCACACACACACACACCCACACACACACCCACACACACACCCACACACAGACAGACATTTTTTAAAAACCACTTTTTTGGGTTCCTAGAGTCCCAAAACGGATATTTCTGTGAAAATCTCGATTTCCAAAATTTTCATGATTCCAATACTTCCCTATACCTATGGGTATGGGAAAGTAAAAATCACTAATGGCGGTACCTTATTGATATAGTGACCTTACTTCTTCCGCTATTCCAGCGCCATCAAACGGTTAACATACACATTATAACCCGCGCAAATTTGAATTCTATGCCTACAGGATTGCGTTTATAAATTCTATCATCAAGCCTTTTCGTTCGTTATCCTTTTGCTGTTTATTGGTACTTTGCTTTTATACTTCTTTACATTTGGGCATTCCATGGATAGTTGTATTTGTCACCCAATCTCTGACTGATCCTTCTTTCATTCCTAGTGTATAGTATTCCAACCAAAATTTGGAAAGCTATTTAACATCCAGTACACCATGAAAAGTGTAAGTCATGTCTAAGTTGGTTTCATACAATCAGTAAATAATATTCTAATGTCAATCAGCTTGACAGTTCATTTACCAACTGTACATGTAACTGTTTTGTTAAGGCATTGTAACATTGTGCATGATTTAAGTAGGTACTAGTTGAGTTTTTAAAACCGTATAGTAGCATAGAAAATATTGAAAAATGTATATGTGTTCCAAACTTCCCAATGCATCTGCCAAATTTGAAGGTTATTGTCGAAGTGTCACTGAATGACAATCAAACAGTAATTTTCTGAATTAAATTAAGAAGTGACTTACTGTTCTCAATGCTGGCCTGATTTTAAATAGCTTTCCAATTTCTGGTTGGAATACTATACTAAGAAACATTTTTTGCAGACTTTCAATTTCTCATTTCCTACTTGAAGATGGTAATAAAATGATCCTTTTCTTCTAGAATCAGTCTGCACATAGCTTCTTTTCTTCTCTTCATAATTTACAAGAGACCTTACGTAACTTTTTTTCTCTCCCAGTTCAATTTCCAAAACCCATCAAATATTTCCTTTCTTACTTCTTCACCTAGTTTGTTACAAGACCTCGCAAGCGAATTGCACTCACAAGCAGCTCCTAACTTCCTAGCAGCCCTCTTCACTTCATTGTCGTGCTCATCTTTCATAGTAGATATATATGCTTCACCCTCCATTCGTAGCTTCTTATTTATTTGTCTTTTCCATGTCCATGTGTCTTGTTTCTTTTTTCTTTTAATAGATTTTTCCTTTACTACATTTTCATTTTCATTATTATCTGAATCTGTACCGCTCGTTTCTATTTCATCTGGCACATAGTCACTTTGGGTTTCAGAGTCAACTTCCATCTTCTTTGTCGTCACATTGTAGCTTTTCTGTTGCATCAGTTCCCTGCCCATTCATATAGTCGTCTTGTAACTCTTCGTCCTGAAATTAAAATAGCAGTTTGCGCAACGAGAGTGGATATGATGTCCATATCGCACGACGATGAAGTTTGAGCACTGTGCCTCCGGCGTTGTGCTCAAACTTCATCCTCGTGTGATATGGACATTCTACTAGAGTTGTACCGCAAATCTTTCTACGACCTATCAACGAAGAAAAGAAAAATAGGAGCTATGCATTTTTTAGAATTTTAATGAACGTCTTCTGAGTAAATTTGTATTTACTTTTGTATTTCTGGGGTAATAACGTGTCGTACGTTTCATTAGCTGCTGAACGAATATCTGGCGGAGTACCGTTAATCGATTCGTCACTAGAATTACTCATTTTTAACTATTTGTTTGACAGATTACGCTTACTGACACACAATTCATCAGGGCGTGCCCATAACAAAACAAACAATAAATATAAGTTGCCTAGGTAACCACGACTAACATGGTTTGTGATTGCTGGATTTCATATCTGCACGTGTGTGGATATGAAATCATATTCGTTCAGTTAACTAAAATTGCCTACTTATCCATTCTGTGGATTGTGAAGAAAACAGAATAGTTACATGTGGGAGTAGATAAAAAGGTATTATCTCGTTTAACACTTTCACAATGATTGTCATTTACCTGCGCTATAGTATATTTCTCCACATCATTTTTTCCTTTTTCGTTTTCTCGATCATCAGGCCTCCGAGTAATCTCCTCTACTATCATGTATTCTACTGAACTATTAGCTGTAAGGTTGATATCTTCAAACATTACAGGAATATCATCAAACATGATAGGCTGCTCAATAGGTTCCTCGAAGCATAAAGGCTCAAAAGAAGTGGAAGATGGTTCATCCGACTTTGAGTGTTCCTGACCTTGAATATTATTTCCTATAGAATCTTGATTGTCATCAGGGGTTTTACTGTTTTTGTCCGAGCTAATAGCAGCGTAAAGAGCCATAATTTTAGCTGCTCGCTGTGACATTCTAAAAGATCAAACTAATATAAATTTTCACTCGACCCGTATTAAAACGTGAATTTCACCAATAACGTCGTGCGCATTTATTTACTGTGAAACGCAAAATTACACGCTTTTATAAAAAAGAGTATAGTTGAAACATTGGAACAGCGAGCTGTATATTTTTTTCAAAATAATATATTATAAAGGCAAGAGAGTTTAAAAAATTTCATTAAAAACATTTTAATAGATTTCAAGAAAGTGAAACACTCCTGGTTTCTAATTTAATAAAAATTACAAAATTTCGTAACCCTCAAATACAAATTATAAACAACAAAGATGCAGAATGTTGTCGTATCCCACTAAACACATTTTCTCGACTGTTTAACTTGTTACATAAAAAATTATAAATCTTTTATCGGAAACTAGACATGACAAACTCACGGCCTTCTGGATTAGCGTGCCTGCCGGCTCTCCCCGGCCTGTTCATTTGCAAGCTTTTCGAGTGCTCCGCGTGGCGCTGTTACCGGGGGATTTGTAAGGTCACTAGATTAATACACTAAGGGATTTGGAAGCGTTAGCTCAGCGTTTAAACTGCAGATGGCGGAACTGGCGCGGCGGATTCAACAAAATACTTTCAATTTGATCTTTTCGCGCGCACAGAATGCTTGATTTTTGCGCGCAAGAACAATTTACAAACGCCATCATATTAATATAAAATTTTGACGTTTCTACGTACGCATTTTCGTTTATTGTAAATTTACTTTGTTGCTTCTGTGAAAATCCATTTTGTATTTTTATTCATACAAAAATGTCGAAAACACATCATAAATGCTTCGTTGCAACATGTAAAGATTATAAAACAACTAAAGTCTTTCATCAATTTCCCTCAGATAACTTTTTACGAAGTAGGTGGTTTGAAAAATTAGGTATAAACCCTGGTAGGAATTTTTAAAATAATATCTTTCAGTACTTAATATAAATTTTATTTTAATGCAGATACAAAAGTGCCTAGAACTGCTGTAATTTGTAGTTTGCATTTTGAAGACGATTGTTACAGAGCTGCTAGTCGCAAATTATTAAAACGTACAGCAGTGCCTAAGCTCCATACAGTAATTCTTGAAACAAATTTTTTAAACATTCTTCACTGATAATATGTTATTTCGAACATTCCTGCTGGTATACCAATCCAAACTAACACTTTTCCTGGACCTGCAAACATACCTTTGCTTTCAACTCCACTTTGTTACCCTTCTACTTCCAATGTGGTTAGTATTTATAAGTAGGTATGTACTAGAATCCGTAAATACTTAAATTTTATTTGAAATTCTAGATAAATGATAAAGGCATTCAGGTCAGTGTAATTAGCGAAAACCTAATAGAAAACTATAAAAAGAAAATCAGAGCGTTGAAAATGCAAAATACCCGACTAATTAAAAAAAATAAACTAAAAGACCAAGAAATATTGGAACTGAGGAAAACAATACAACATTCAAATTGTGAGACGGTAAAAAAGATTCAACAAGATGCAGTTGTTAACAATAATTTGTATGCAACTTTTTTGTTTGATCAAATTTTAAATTACTGTAAATCAAAACCAAGATTTTCTGAACAAGTAATTCGAAATTGTATCATTTGGAGAATATCTTCGCCAAAAGGTTATGAGTTTTGCCGTTCACATTTGCTAAAACTACCGTCTAGAGTAACACTTCACCGTTACAGCGGGGCTGGTAGAAACGTAACTGCTCTCATAAAATCTAGACTTCAGGTAGAAGCAGAGTCATTACTACCTGTAGAACGAGTGTGCAGTCTGGTAATTGACGACATGGCCATTAAGGAAAAATTGCAATACAACAGAGCACAGGACCCATTACATGGTTTAGAAACCACAGGTACAACAAAAACAATCGGCAAAAGGCCAGTATTGGCTAACCAAATGCTTTGTTTTGTTATTCACGGTCTTTCAACAAAATTTACGATACCAGCTGCATACTTTTTCCATAGATCGTTAAAGACATCAGATTTTTATCAGTTAACTTTGAATGTTTTAAAACTGCTAAATGAGTGTGGATTTCTGGTAATTAGAATTGTAACCGATAATCACAAATCTAATGTGGGACTGTTCAAGGCATTTTCAAATAACAAACTTTCTACGCACATTCAACATCCAATAACACCAAATATGCCACTATTCTTTAGTTTTGATTATTGCCATGCAATAAAGAATGCAAGAAACATATTTCTCCACCATGACATGAAGACTGAAGAAGGTGTTATTTCTTCTACTTATTTAAAAAACCTGTATCAATTACAGAGAAATTTAATTATAAAGCCTGTTAGATTTTTAACAGAAAAACATTTATATCCCAGCAACTTCGAGAAAATGAATGTTAGACGGGCTGTACAATTATTCTCGCCTACTGTAACTGCTGCTTTAGAATATTTAAGACAGTACTCAAATTCGCCTTATGATTTCTCTACATCAAAAGCCACCATTACGTACATGGAAATGATGTATTTATTTTTTCAGTTACACGACGTTAGTGACAAAACAAAGCACGTTACTCTACTGGATGAAAAATGTGCACCGTACATTAACATTAATGATGAAAGATTGGTCTGGTTAAGAGATGTATTTCCAGTATATATTAATTCTATACATGAAACTTCAAAAAAAGGTGGCATGAAAGGATTAACTAAGGAAACTGCAGAAGCACTAAAGTTCACCGCACAAAGTACTGCTGAATGCATTCAATATCTTCTTCAAGATGTCGGATTTTATTATGTTTTAACAAGGTCTTTTAGTTCAGATGCTATTGAATCGATGTTTAGCGACGTTCGGCTAAAAGGTGGCTCGCAGGACGCCACCGATGCACAGGCTGCAGAGAGTGCAATTAAAAGAATCGTCAAGTGTGGAATAATTAAAACATCGGCATCTGCTAACGTACTTTCTGAATGTGACTATAGCAGCAATATTGGACAAATTCCAGATACTGATAATGTGATGTCATGCTTTACAGTTGAACTTCCTGAAGAATTAAAAGAATTAATCCTAGAATTAAAAAACCTTTCTACTCACTTACATTATGAAATTGTGTCTGCTTCAGTGGCTTTCTTAGCAGGTTATATTGCAAGAACTATAGAAGAACGAACAGAGTGTGAAACTTGCCTAAATACAATTTTAACCAATTCCTGCTCAAATCCGCTACTGGCTCTTATAAATCTACAGGATCGTGGTGGCTTGAAATACCCTAGTAAAAATTTTACTTGTTTAATAAACCAATTAATTCAGCTGGTTTTAAATATATTTGAATATTTACCTCAGAAATGCAATCCTCGTAATATATTAACCGTTCTCCTTCTAGATCCTCTAACCACTTCAAATTTCTTTATCTGCAAGATTCATACCAAAGATATATGTAGTATAATTTTAAGTAAATTGCTAAAACCAGTAATAACCAACCTCGCTAACACACGGACAGATAAAATATATGGAACGCCATTGCATGCCAAACCTCATTGTCGGAAAGTGCTGAAACTTTGAAATCAAGCAGATGACCACCATTTCCAAGGGCATACAACTGGATAGATGCAGCTGGGTCGAACAATTCTAATTTTCCAGGCTCGACTTGAAAAATAGAAACACAAAACGGTTCTTTTTAGAACCACAAAATGCAAAATTAAGAATAGTTCAGCTGACGCTAGTTTCAATTAAGAAGTCTTTTAAATGCAAAAAAATAATTTTATTAGAGAGTATACAGAATTAATGTAAAACTAACCTAATTTAATGTTTCCGTCACAGAACAATAATCCAATCAACAAACCAAAACTGACAGATAAAAGCTAAGTTTCAAACCGGCTGGCGTGGTTCTGAACTTCAATCCCCCGATATGCCGAGTCACAACTTTGTAATGCTATTTGTCACAAATGAACAGGCCGGGGAGAGCCGGTAGGCACGCTAATCCAGAAGGCCGTGGACAAACTATATTGTATAGTAAAATACTATAATTAACACAAGTACTTACCTAATAATGTTATAAAACACTGCACTAAACTCAAACGCACTGGACTCTTGCTGACACAATGACAAATTCTGGTTTACGAGGCTTTGCATATCAAATAATGCATTCTGTTGATACATTATGTTTTAGCCTTGAAATTAATTTTTTGGCGGGCTGTGGCTTACGATGATTTGCCAGAATGTGCAGGTCACCCCAATGCTTCGATTGGCGCCAAAATCAAATTTTGGAATATTTGGTGGGTTACGACGTTTTGCACTTAAGCCATCGATATGTAAAAAAAATTGTTCAGAATACAATACAGTTTGTGCGTCTGCCTGTTAACAACTTAAGAACTTATACTCCAACTAACTAGAATTTTGCTTTTATTCGAAACTGAAACGAGGTTTCCTTTCTTCTAGAATACCATCAAAGTATTTGCTAACCAAACAACTAAAGAAAATTTGCAGAATTTGGCCGAGTTGTTCTCTTATTGCAACAACCTAGTTACCTTGTCTTTTGTCTACATCAGTCCCTGAGATTCAGCTGCAAAATCATATTTTTCACTAATATTGCAGCATGCATTATACTGTACGTTTTTCGCAAGGTGGAGCACTAGGCAGAGCACTAGGCGCTGCACTGGCTGTAGCTTCCTCATACGACGGGGCTTCCTCATACGAAGGGGCTTCCTCATACGGAGGGGGCTTATCTAAGTTTTGATTTCTCACCACAGCGGCATTATGGTTCTCGGCATAGAAGCTATCAAATGTGGGTAGCATAACATCTGAAGGCAAAACCTGGTGCATAGCGGTGCTATCGCTACTATGTTGAGGACCTCTGATCGATGTACTTCCACTACAATTCGCCAAATATTGTCCTATAACTTTGCAAACCATAGCGGCGATAAAAATCAGAATGCAAGTAATTGTACTCCATAAAAAGCTGGCTTTATGGTTATACCTTCTCCTGTTTACATTATCAGTAAAATCGTTTGCTGTAAAAAAACATTATAACAACTGCAATACAC
Source organism: Agriotes lineatus (assembly GCA_940337035.1). Taxonomy (NCBI): domain Eukaryota; kingdom Metazoa; phylum Arthropoda; class Insecta; order Coleoptera; family Elateridae; genus Agriotes; species Agriotes lineatus. The sequence continues at coordinate 62,918 of CALNHX010006598.1, forward strand.
TAAGTAGCAATACGTACAATAATCCATACCGTCAGGATCTGGTCAAGCTCTCCCACCTAAAAAGTTGAAAATTACCAACCAAACTTGACCGAATTAAAACACCACATACCAGAATGTTCCGAACAACACTCTGGCTCATGATCTACCGTACAACCACGATCACCACGTCTATAACAGCATAGCGATTCCGAAATGCAACGGCCATTGTCACACATCATCTGATCTAAAACAAACATTTCAAATTGTGTCAAAAATAGTCTTAGCTAAACATACCTGCACAAGGATCAACGCCACACAAAACCGAATCCTCATCCGAACCGTCTTTGCAGTCGACCACGCTATCACAGACATACTCATAACCAAAGCAGGGCGCTCCTGACTTGCAAGTGAACTTATTAGTGCATAAAAACTTGGGTAAAATGAGTGGGCCTTTCGGGTCGAACTCCGAATCTGGCCGTGATTCGTCCATTGCATTAAAGTAGGGAAGCAGTTTCTCCGGTTTTGAACCAAGTGTAACGTCCAGCTTAACGACTTTGAATAGCTTGTATTTTAAGCTCATGCAAAAGTAAGTCCCTGACTCCATTGGAAGCAAGGGGTTGAAATTTTTAACAGCTTGGTTAGCGACACTTTTTTCAAGAAACTGATACAATAGCTCTGGATTGTATTTGGCGATGTTTTTCAAGTGTGCCGCGGTTTTAAACTGGACGTTTTCGAGTTTCCAGCCCCACGATAGCTGATTGTCAAAAAAATTTGAGGTTTTGTTGTAAGGTACAACTAGATTGCATATTACAGTTAATCGTGTCCCTGCAAACTCCCGGATATTATCCGATACGGTTTCTTCGGCTCCATTAACGAATTTCACGATTTTCAGTGTTAATTCGCCTAAAATTAAAGGTTAACTAATATAACCTCACTTTTGAACAACGTCCTCAACCTTATTTTTCATGTAACTTGCTAAACAACAGTTAGGGGGTTAATTCGCGTTAAAATATAATTTACCCACCTTTTATAATACATATTAATGTTATTGACAACACAATGGTGTAAAAATACTGCATCTTGGCAATTTTCACTTTACAACTAGCCTACAAAATGTTCATCACTCCAGTCTTGAAATTGTGGATTTCGCAATGGGGTTGCTAATGTTGCCATATTTCTAAAACTCCAAACCGGGACTCTTAGTTAGAGACCTTGTATCGAGAGATCCAAAAAAAAGCTGTTCCTCAGCGGGCTGTGGAAATTCAACGTACGAATAATATGTTGGTGACACTGTACGTCAATGTCAAATTCGAGGTTAGTAGGTTAGGATTTGCGTCATTTTGTGTCATAACTGACAGACGGAACACCTAACCTGATAACGTCGAATTTGACATTGACGTACAGTGTCACCAACATATTATTCGTACGTTGAATTTCCACAGCCCGCTGAGGAACAGGTTTTTTTGGATCTCTCGATATATAGCTATATATACGGATGGGGCCATAATTATATATAACAGCAATGAGATAACATGAACAACAAAACAGAATGCTTGAGTAAGAAAGAGATGGCCATCCGAAAAAATTATTTTAGTAGGCTTGTTTAGTTGACAAATGTCATAATGAAATTAGGCGTCAAGCCTTCTCAAATATTTGGTACTATGTTTATCTCTTTCTTACTCAACTAATACGAGTCATTTTCTTGTTCATGTTATCTCATTGCTGTTATATACCGATGGGGCCACAATTATATATAACAGCAATGAGATAACATGAACAAGAAAATAGAATGCTTGAGTAAGAAAGAGATGACCATACGAAAAAGTTATTTTAGTAGGCATGTTTGGTTGACATCTGTCATAATTAAAATCAGCTGAAAGCCTACTCGTATATTTGCTACTATGTTTATCTCTTTCTTACTCAAGCAATAGGTGTTATCTTCTTGTTCATGTTATCTCATTGCTGTTATATATAATTGTGGCCTCATCGGTATAATTGTGGCCCCATCGGTACGTACTTACAGGGACTCTACTCCTAGAATAGTAACCCTTCCCCCTCTCTCCATAAAACTTTCAATGTTTCAATTGTTAAAATTTTATAATAGGAAATAGACGAATCATTTAATAGTTATTTACTATACAAGTGGGATAACATCATCTTTAATATACGTGTGTGTAACTTACAAACGAGTGCGTAGCACGAGTTATGTAAGCACAAAAGTATATTAATGATGCATTATCACACATGTATTGTACAAAATTTTATCTACGACTGCCTAAAATTGAAAAAAGTGCATTAAGAGAAATGTCAGATCTGTCATTTTCAAAAATATTTTAGTAGGCAAATGTCATTATGTCATTCATTTGACACTATTTCAATTAGGCAACGAAGTCATTACACAACTCAGTTGAGTAATGAAACCAGGGTTTGAAAAAACCCGAGTTTTTTCAGAAAAACCCAACCCACTGGGCCCATGGGGGTTTTTTTCGGGCTTTTTCGGGTTTTTTCGGGCTCTTTCGAGTTTTTCCCGTCTTCCCGGGATAATGGCTCTTCGAATAAAAGACGAAGCATTTTTTCCATCATCATTGATGACGGATGCTGTCGTCAATCATTTTTCATCCCCTCAATGGTGGAAACTTGTTGCAAAAAGAACCGAAAAAATGTCAACCTTGCCACATGGTTTTTGTGATTTTTTCTTAGGTGTATCTTCGGCGCCGCTATTTCAGCTTCCATTGAACGATACTTTTCTACATTCGGACTTGTTTGGAGTAAACTTTGAAATCGCCTGGGCGTGGAAAAGCCACAAAACTAGTGCAAGTGTACAGACATTTGCGCTCAACTGATACACACACTATTGACTGGTAATAATTAATTGTTCTTGCTCTAATATTCTGTTTTTTACAATCATTAATTATATTTCTAATGTTCTATTATTCTTAAAGATAATTAATTGTGTTTTACTAATTTGCAATAAAATTCTAAAAGTTGAGGTTTTTTGTTCAAATTGTTTAACCCAAGTTGTGAGTTTACTAGTCCCTTGGAGTGAATCCAGGAGCAAAAAACTCAGTGGATTTTTCGAGCGGGTTTTTTCACGTGGGCCCAGCCCGAAAAAACCCGTCGGGTTTTTTCGGGCTGGGCCCACTGTGGCGAACCCTGAATGAAACCATTACATAACTGAGTGGTTCATTACCTAACTGAAATAGTGTCAAATGAGTGACGTAATGAGTTACTTATCCCACCGGAGTAGATAATAGTATCTTATTATACGAGTTTTATAAGAAGCATTTTGTAGCACGCACGAGTTTAGGGTACAACGAGCGAAGCAAGTATCATGCAGTATTTTAACTACTTTGCCACTTTTTTAAACAATAATTGCTATGTTTTTAGTATTTTTATTATAGCATGGCTTTTTGTCTATTACGATACACAAACGAGTAGGAGCGAGTCGTGATACTTGATCCCCTAGGAGACTTGTTCACCATTTGAATTACGCACCACTTCAATTCTTCGCGCCGTTAAGTTGGTGGTGATTGGCGTGTTTTGCTAAGCTTTTAGCCGTCGCAAACAGTCAAAGAGGATGTATCCTCTTTGCAAGCTGTACGCGTTGTGCAAGCTAGAGTTCCTATACAGATAAGAGTTGAGACAACGCAAATGTCAACGGCCATTTTTGTTCCGAAAATAAATTATAGCATACAAGGCCAGATTTGTCTTTCTTAATATGTGTCACCTATGAATTTAATTACTTGTCACTTTGACAATGTCAGAAAATGGTAAATTTAATGCTACTACGGATCCTATATGTATAAGTAATCTTTGAGAATGGTGACAAGAAACAATTTTATAAGTACATTCGAAGTTCTCTGAATTCTAAAGTAGAAATACCATTAATTAAATATGAATCAGGTGAACTTTGCGAAAATAATTTACAAGTAGCAAATGTCTGGGCAGAAAAATTCTACTCGGCTTATACCACTGAATTAAATAAATATATTCCTAATATACTTACCCCGACAAACGTGAGTACGATTGATGAAATCCAGTTCACTCCAGCTGTTGTGCTCAAACATCTCCAAAATATCAAAAAAGGAACATCGCCTGGTCCTGACGGTATTACTTCGTATTTCTTAAAAAATTGCTGCTCATCACTTTGTTTGCCCCTATCGATCATTATGACAAGCTCTTTTGTTGAAAAATCTTTACCAGATATGTGGCGCATTGCTCATGTTACTGCTATTTACAAAAAAGGTAATAAGCTAGATGCCGAAAACTATAGACCCATTAGTTTGGTGAGTATCTGCGCGAAGGTTATGGAATCCATTATAACTAGGGTTTCCAGTCCCGGGATCCGGTCCCGGGACAGTCCCGGGATTCTACCACAAAAACCGAGTCCCGGGACCACAGCCAGAACAGGCGAAGTCCCGGGACCATGTCAACATGCGTGCGTATACTCGATATCAAAGAATTAGGACGGGTATTCACCGGCGTCCGGCGTACTACTGATGCCTCTTGCACATTTTGCATTATTTGCGTTTTGCGTAGGCAGGAGAGTTATTATTTTCGGTAGGTTAGAATTAAACCTGTGTGTTGTTTCAGCCACATTTGCATATATTATTCGATTTATGTATTTGTCTGTTTTTTTGTTGGATTTAGATATGTGCGAAGAAGCTGAATAATTTATATTTTTGAGTTTTAAGTGTGTTCGTTATTTGTCTTCTAAAATTCGGATTCGCAACCTACCTTCCTTCTACACTAAAAAAAAAAAAAGATTTGAAGTCAATATGGCGACAATTTTATATATTGAAGATAAAACAATTGGCGAAATGTAAAATTGGTTCCTACAAAATTATCATAATCAGAGGCAGCTTGACGAAAGGATTACACAAACACGTTGCAATTCAAGCAAAAGCAAAAGATGAACAGCGACAGACATTTTTAGTACCAGAAGAAAACAATGAAGTTGTAGACGAGCACCAATGCAAATTATCAGCACAGAAATACTTTATTTAACTTAAAACACTAGTTTTTCTTTGTATATTGCATTCGGAAATTTCACCTGAACACTATTTCCCTTTCGGGACCATTTTCGGGATTTTCGGGACTAGTCCCGGGACTTGAAATTTAGCTCGTAAGTCCCGAAAACACTTTTGGTCCCGGGACTTGGAAACCCTAATTATAACGAAACATTTGACCAAATTTTTCCTGGAAAGTGGCGTTGTCCCAGATGCTCAACATGGATTTTTAAGTGGACGCTCGGTGATTACCAACTTATTAAGTTGTGTGAACGATTGGACAAAATCGGTGGACTCATAGTGCCTCAGTAGACATTGTTTACCGCGATGTCTCCCGCGCATTTGATCGTTCCGCACTACAGACTTATATCCAAACTGAGACACTTTGGAGTGAGAGGAAATCTTTTGAATTGGATTGAAGACTTTTAAAAAAAAACCGTACGTTCAAAGTGAAAGTGGGTGACTGTTTTTTCGAATTCCTTTCCTGTTGTCAGTAGCGTTCCACAGGAATCTGTTCTCAGACCCCTTTTGTTCCTTGTGTTCGTAAGTGACCTGCCAACGTTAATTAAGACCGCCTGTTCCTTTTACGCCGATGACACGAAAATATATGCAGATCCAAATACTTGTCATGACGAGCTGCAGGACGACCTAAATTGGATCTCCAAGTGGTGTAACGACTGATTACTTCCGCTGAATACTGCTAAATGTGTTGTACTCCATGTGGCTAAGTCAAATCCGAATCTAGATTACATCAAAGAGCATATAATTATATGCTCTTTGATTACATGTTACATCAGATTTTGAGAGTGGTTCAGTTGCAAACTGATCTTGGAGTTACCGTAACTAGCGATTTGTCGTGGTCCACCCATATTAGTAAAATATGCAAGAAGGCAAATTCTATTATGCATCTACTTCGGAAAGCATTCTCTCGGCCTTCTCCACATACAACCAAGATTTTGTATACCACATACATCAGGCCGATTTTGGAATATGCAGGACCCGTGTGGTATCCGGTACTCCATAGAGATGTGGAATTGTTGGAATCAACACAACAAAGAGAAACAAGAATGTTCTACGGTGCCAATCGTCCTTCTTACGAAGAAAGACTTGCGATCATGGACCTAGGACTATTCGAGCAAAGGCGTCTTCAGGGAGACTTAATCATAAGTTACAGAACATTGCTGAGGAAATTCTATCTACATTGCCCTGCTCTCCAAATAAATTTAAAGAATACATTAAAAATAATTTAAATCAAGATCTACATTTCACATTTCAAACGGTTGGTTTTAATGAAGTAAGAAAATGCATTGACGATCTAAAAAACAGCGAATGCAGGGACTGTTTTGAGCTAAATGTTAAAATAATAAAAACACTAAAAAACCTTATCTTATCTCCCTTAACGAAACTAATAAATCTCTGCATATTGTCCAGTATCTTTCCATGTGTATTAAAAACTGCCAGGGTTGTGCCTATCTATAAAAACAAAGGGTCCAGGGATGATGCAACGAATTACAGACCCATATCTCTGCTTCCTATATTTTCAAAAATTTTTGAAAAAATTCTCAACAATCAAATTAAAAACTATTTTGAATTAAACAACCTTTTTTTCCAAAGCCAGTTTGGCTTCCGCAGTAAAAAATCTACCACACTTGCTATTAGCTCCTTGTCATCAAATATATATGAAGGTTTTGAGGCGGGCTGTGATACGTATGCATCATTCTTTGACCTCACAAAGGCATTCGATTGCGTTTCTCACCCTATACTGTTAGACAAATTATCTTTTTACAACTTTAAACCTAGCAGTGTAGCTTTGATTAGGTCCTATCTTGATAATCGTCAGCAATTTGTGGTATACAAGGGTGGTGTTTCTAATCGGGCAACCTTGGAACATGGCATTCCTCAGGGGTCGGTACTGGGACCAACCCTTTTCTTAATCTATGTGAACGACCTCACAAATGCTGTGGACAATATAAACCTGTTATTATTTGCTGATGATACTACCGTCTACTTCCAATACAAACCCTCACCATCTATCATAGTCACAATATCTGACATCCACATGAAAATCGAAAACTGGTTTACCGCAAACAAACTCAGCTTAAATAGTAGTAAAACCCAGAACATGTATTTTTCCCTTCGAAATAATAATCATGTTCAGGATCAAAATCAATCAGCGGTTAAATTCTTGGGTGTCTATCTTGATCCCGGAATGACTTGGGTTGAGCATATAGCAGAGCTTGGAAGGAAACTATCAAAAATAATTTTCTTAATTAGGAACCTGACCAAGACGGTCTCCCTTAAAACTGTTTTAACTGCTTATCACGGATGTTTTGCTTCTAATATTACATATGCTCTTCTAGTATGGGGACACTCTTCTCATGCTAAGAAAATATTTGGTTTACAGAGAAGATGTCTACGAGTAATGGCTGGAATTGGCTATCAGAAATGTTGCAGGATGTATTTCGTTCAATTCAACATCTTAACCTTACCGTCCTTGTACATTTACCACTGTCTTTGCTATACTAAGAACAACTTACACCGTCATCAAACCCACAGAAACATACATAACTACTCTACCAGAAACGGAGACAGCATAGTCCCGCGATTTCACCGACTCTCGAGGACCCGGGATGGTGCTGGCTATTTTGGTTTAAAGTTTTTTAATGCACTGCCACCCAGGGTTCAGAACCTGGATGCTATAAAATTCAAAAAACTAATAAAGGAATATCTATTGTCGAGAGCTTTTTACTCACATGATGAATACCTCACAAGCAACCTTAATGATATAGGTACCTTAAGGTAACAAATTTTGTTAGTGTTAGTGTTGTTTAAAAAATTCTTAGCATCTGTAAAATAAATAGGCTGTTTTTATAATTTTATTTATTAACTGTTATTGTAAGAAATAAGTCTGTGTATTATTAAACATTTTAACGTGTAAAAACAAATAATATTTGTAATATTACTAATAAATTTATCTTATCTTATCTTATCTATCATACTGAAACAATTGTATCTGTACGATAATATTCCTTTACCGTACATGGCAATCATTACAATACTGAAACAACTGTATCTGTATGGAAATATTCCTTTACCGTACATGGCAACCATTACCATACTGAAACAACTGTATCTGTACAGTAATATTCTTTTATTCGCAATCACATTGTAATGTGTCAATTTCATGACATGACAACAGCTGGGAACTAGATGATTACTTGAAACTAGCCAGGAAATTATTACATACCCCGAAAAATATTACATACCTGAAGAGTGGGGTGTTTCCATGGTGACAAAACATTGAGTGAGTTGTTTTCATGGTAACAAAAATATTAGCTACATCAAGATATCTATTATTCAGAATTCAATTGTAGTTCTTTTTAAAATTAGATGATTGCAAATAAAATAGTATACATACCACGGTGGAAAGTTTCCTCCTGTCTCGAGATAAAGTTAACCTCGCCGCTACGCGTCTCGGTAAACTACCTAATCTCTCGACAGTAATGAAACACTTCCCACCTCGGTATGTAATATACTATTACTGTGCATGGCAAACATTTCCATACTGAAACAACTGTATCTGTACGGTTATATTCCTTTATCGTACATGGGAACCATCATCATACTGAAACAATTGTATCTGTACGATAATATTCCTTTACCGTACATGGCAATCATTACAATACTGAAACAATTGTATCTGTATGGAAATATTCCTTTACCGTACATTTCAACCATTATCATACTGAAACAACTGTATCTGTACAGTAATATTCTTTTACTGTGCATGGCAACCATTGCCATACTGAAACAACTGTATCTTCTTCTTCTTCTTCTTTAGCTGATGCCTTATGCCTTACGGCGTCGGCTGTGTTGGAGTGTTCACCCATTCTCTCCACTTCTTTCTGTCTCTTGCCATTAACCTTAGCTGTCGAGTTGTTTTCCCCCTTCTCTCCGCCAATTCTTCTATTCTCTGTCCCATGTTTTTGCCTGGTCTTCCTACCCTACGTTTCCCATGTCTTTTTGTTTCTGCTACCTTCCTGGTCAATACGTCTTTCTGCATCCTCATAACGTGCCCAAACCATTTCAATTGTTTCTCTTCTATGATTTGAGTGATTGACTTTTGTTGCATACTTTCCCTGATATCTTCATTTCTGCATCTGTCCCTTTTTGTTTTTCCTGCTATTTTTCTCAGGAACTTCATTTCTGCTGCTGTTATCAGACTTTCCTGTTTTACTGTTAAAGGCCAGGTCTCGCATCCATATGTCATAATTGGCACCGCTATTGTGTTATATATTGCTGTTTTTGTCTTTGTGCTAATTTCTCTCTTACAGTTAATGGCATTTTTATTTACATTTAGTACATGTGCTTTTGTGACCATACAAAATTTGGTCGTCATCCAAGCACAGACTACTTCTAGTTTACAATAAATTAATTTTATAATTATACAACGTAGCAACACTGTTTCTCTTCAAAGATGCTTACATTTAGTTCCTTAATCTACTTATTGTCATAGTAGGACTAGTAACACTGTATATCTTATACGTAAGCTGTATGGTAAATAATTATTAGAATATGTATAATGCAATGTATAACAATTCATAAATGATAAGTGTTGGTTATGACATGGTGCCCAAACCCGCGCGATAATAATAAATAAAGACCGTTTCAGGAGAAAACAAAGTCGCAGTAGTAAGCAACAATGGGCGATGAAGATAACACAATAGGAATTCCACCCCTGAAGTCACTCAAAATCGCCAGCGAAGTGGATATGAGCAAAGCATGGAAAATGTGGCTTCAACAATTCAATTAGTATGCTACAGCTACAGGTCTGGCCAAAAAACCCGCAGAAATACAATGCGCTATATTCATGTTAACGATAGGGAAGGATGCAGCAGTAATTTACAACACGTTCCACTTAACAGACACATACAAGGTAAGTTGGAAAAACACTTTGTTCCCACTGCAAATGTAACGTATGAGCGATACATATTTAATAAAGCACAGCAAGCACCCAATGAATCGTTTGACGAATTCTTAACATCGTTAAGACACAAAATTAAAAATTGCAATTATGGTGATCCAGAAAACAGCTTATTATGCGACAGAATAAGCAATAAGCATCTGCTGAATCAACGGACAGGCCCGCAAACAATTAAGTACGTTAAAAGAACAGCATCAAACAGCTCAAGTGGATGCAGTAAAATTCAAAAATAAAGCTACAACTAGTAAAAAGAACGTAACCAAACAAGATTATGAAGAATATGAATGCAAACGGTGTGGCACAAAACATGGAAGCAATTCATGCCCAGCTTATCAGAAAAAATGCATAAGATGTCACAAGAAACAGCATTTTACTAACGTGTAGGGTAAAAGAAATAAAAACGGTACAGATGGCAGCTTTAGAAGACAACAGCGATGAAGATGTCTTATATATCTCAGTAATGCAGGCAGAAAATGAAGCTACAGATTGGTTTGAAACGCTAACACTACCGAAGAAGAAGAAGGTCAGTACAAATTAGATTCCGGAGCTCAATGCAATGTCATCTCGGAAAGCATAGCACAAACCGCTGGCCTGCAAATAAACCGCTCAAAGATAAAACAACTAGTATTGTACTCAAATCATGCTCTTAATGTTTTAGGCGAAAGTTTAGTAAAAATTAAAACCAAATGTCATAATGAACCTATCAAAATAGTAGTAGATCAAAACGTACAACTACTGTTAGGTAAGGATAGTTGTTTAAGTTTAGGCCTAATACAAAGACTACAGATGGTAAACATATAATCGCCCTCGATATTTAAAGGCATAGGATGCTTGAAAGGCTTCGAGTATGAAATAGACCTAATTGAAAATCCAAAGTTAAGAAGTCCAGCGCGTAGGATCCCACATGGAATAAGAACGGAAGTCAAGAAAGAATTGGATCGGATGACCAATAAGAGAATCATCGAACCAATCCACAAACGCACTCCAGCAGTATCTCCAATGGTCATAGTAAAGCAAAAGGCATAAGTTGCAAATATGCATAGATCCCTCGGAAATAAACAAAAATTTAAAACGAAGACATTATCCATTGCAAACAATTGAAGACATAACAACAAGATTTGATGGTTCAAAATGGTTTACAGTATTAGACTGTAGGAAAAGATTCTGGCAAATTAAAGTGACAGCCAAATACCTTACTTTTGCAACACCATGGGGACGCTACAAATGCTTAAGAATCCCATTTCGACTCTCCTCAGCACCCGAAACTTATCAACAAATATAGTGTAAATTAATCGGGAATACAAAAGGAGTTGAATGTTCAATGGACAACGTACTAATACATGCAGAAACAAAAGAAGAACTAGATCAAATCACAAATAAAGTCATTGGAAAACTAAATGAGAAAGGATTGCCAAAACACAAATCAGATTTTTGAGTCATCTGTTAACCGCAGATGGAATACTACCAGATCCACAGAAAGTCGAAGCAATTGACAGGTTGAAAACACCAACAAACGTCAAAGAGCTACAGACTCCTTGGAATGGTAACATACCTATCCAAATTTATACCAAATTTGGCAGAAATTACAGCCCCACTCAGAATATTACTTGAAAAAGGAAGCGAATGGGTATGGGACAAACAACAAGAAACTGCAATACAAAAGATTAGAGAACTGCTTAAAAAACCACCCCTTTTAGGTTACTACAATCCTAAACGATCAGTAGCTTTATCAGTGGATGCGAGGAACACAAACCAATAGCCTATAGTGCAAAATCACTAACCAAATCCCAGATTAGTTATAGCTAGCTAGAAAAAGAAGCTTACGTAATACTAATTGGATGCAACAAATTCCATGAGTATATTTGGGGGCAAAAATTAGAAATTAAAACTCAAAGTTTCGCCTCTGGCGTCGTTTACACGTTGAGTTACCGTGCTCTTTTGTTCTTCCTCCTGATGAAGCCTCTTACGAAAGTAGGCAAAACACTGATTTCTTCAACCTCAATAATGACACGATCCAATCTGGCAGTCATTTTTTACTTAATGACAATGGCCGTGAAAGCCTACGAAATCAAAATGGTTCTCCGTTTATGGAATACCAGAAGTATTAGCTACTGATAACGGAAGACAATACACCTCTGAGGAATTAAAAAAAATCACTACCGAATGGCAATTTCATCATCGTTTATCAAGTCCAGGGTTCCCCAGATCCAATGGACGTGCCGAACGTTATGTACAGGAAGCAAGAAAGTTAATCGATAAATACAACCAGGAACGCTCTGATATACACCTAGCACTACTACATCACAGGAATACTCCTCGCGACAACCTCGGGTCACCAGTCCAAGGACTAATGAGTCGAAGAACAAAAACCGTGTTGCTTACTTCTGATGATCAGTTAAAGCCTAAAATAAACAAAATCGTTATCAAAGAACGCAATCGTCTTAAAAATAGTGAAAAATATTATGCAGACAAAAGTTCAAAACCAAGTGATAAATTCAAACGCGGTGACAATGTACTTTACCGTAATAACAAAAGAGTGATTACCGGCAAAAATTATGCATCAAATGCCTGAACTAAGATCATTTGTGATAAAGACACCCAATGGAGCCACATACAGAAGCAAGACGTGGTTCCTCAAACACCACAAAGAAGCAACACCTGAAAAAAAGTACATCCCTCCTATCGATACTCACCAGTCGGCAGTCTACACCTAGAGAGGAAGAACAAAGAGCCCCTCGGAGTAAAGAACACCCAATAGAAGAAAACAATGAAGTGATCCAGACTCCTTGCCAAGAGACAGCTACTACAGAGGACGAAGAAAATACAGAGAAGAGTGAAACGGCCAGGCTCAGCAGCAAGGGAGGAAAAATTAAAACGCCAAAGAGACTGAATTTATGAAAAGAAGGGAGATGTCACAGTAGGCCTAGTAACACTGTATATCTTATACATATGCTGTATGATAAATAAGTATTAGAATATAATACTGTAACGACATTCAAGCCGGATCGCGTGCAGACAGATTAGTCAGCCTTCCAGATCATTCCAGAACGACCTCGGTGATTAATGTGCGCGATCAGCATTCTAGAAGGCCGTCCGCGACCACGCGGTGATACGACACGTCAGCATTGCTAGAATAGTCGAGTCATATCGCGAAGCTTCCAGAAGGAATCACCCGGCGATTAATATAAGCAAGCGCAGAGGAAGAACAGGCAGTCCGAATCTAGCTTTAAAGTGTGCGAAGCTTGCCATATAAATCACTCGTGTTTAAGTCGTGTGTAAATAAATAAAGTGTATTTGTTGTTAGAAATAGTTCCTGTTAGTGTATAAATAATTTGTGTTCTGTATTAATAGTTCTTGTGTTTTTTGTAAATCGTTACGTTAAATTGTTGTAAATCGATGCTTAAAACCAGAAGCGGCGTATAATTTTTAATAGCCCGTAACAATACAATGCATAACAATTCAAAAATTAATAGTGTTGGTTATGACACTTATCAAAAAATATTTCCTATGCAAAAACAATGTCATGTTTGAATGTAAGTTACTTAACAGAAAATAGTAGATTATGTTATTATGAGTAAAAGTGATACTTTATGTGACAAAGCTGAAGTTTATTTAGTCAAACGTCAGTGAGGCAAATAATTCAGCTAAGCCACATAAAGTCACTTTTACTCCGAATAACCTATACTATTTTATCCGCAAACGTCATAAAAGTGACAACTTATGTGTCTTTATTGACAAGGTAAATGTGTCACTTTATCTGCCTAAGCAGATAAAATAGCAACTTTTGCGTACTTTATGTGCCTAATCACATAAAATTGTTGCTCTCTTTCTTTCTTTCTATGTTTTTTCACTATCTCCTCCGAAGATACTGGACCGATTAAATTGTATGATGGCTTAAAATTGTACTAATTTTTAGACTTAGATCGTAGGCCGGTTTTTATTTTCAAAACAGTGGACAGCTGCTGTGGCCGTGTGCTATTAGCTCGGGTGAGTCAGTATGTTCATATATCAGTATAGTAGCGCGTTATTTAAACAACTGATGTTGGCGCAGGGGTAGAGTGCTCGCTTGTCATGCGGGTGGCCCGGGTTTGATTCCTGGCCGATGCATCCTTTTTTTTTTTTAATTTATATTAATGAAATTTATCTGAATACATTTGCGGATAAAATAGTATATGTTATTCAGAGTAAAAGTGACCTTATGTGGCTTAGCTGAATTATTTGCCTCACTAACGTTCGGCTAAATAAACTTCAGCTTCGTCACATAAAGTATCACTTTTACTCCTAATAACATAATCTACTATTTGTTGCAATAAATCTCATTAGGTCATATAACACAAAAATCATAACTAAACATATTCAATCACAGTAATTACGGAAACAAAAATTACTTTTGGTAACTGAAGTATATAATACAAAAATATACAGATCCAAATACGATTGGTACATTCACAGCCATACAGAAATGTAGCATAAATATCATTGCGTTTTTTACAACTGTCAAATAATTCGACCTTTTATATAAATCAAGAGTAATTATAACAATACAACTAATACTATCTTTGATATATTCTTTTATTTAAACAGTTTTATATGACAAGCAGTAGTCGTGCAGGTGGGGTATCACTTACCATATCCTGGTTTATTTTGTTAATAAAATGAATTAAGGCAAAGTATTTTAAAAAACATGGTTTAGAATGGACTTTTTCAAAGTTTTCACATGAAATGTGTTGTTCTCTTGTTTTTAAAAGTTGCACCATACACACTTTTTCATACATTTTGATAGACTATTTCTCTCATTTAGTTCCAGTACCCTCAAATTCGCTAATGAAAGCACTTTACTCACAAGTTATACTGTGAGCTAGCATGGTTTTGCTCGTCAAAAAGAGGAAAAAACATGTACGGTACGATTTAAAACAAATGAAGATGGTGCTGTAGTTCTTAGAGTAACTATAACATTCATGCTACATCATCCTGCACAATTTAAGTTATAGTGAATGAAGCTCTTATTATGATGATTATTGTATTAGTGTATCGATTTTTGAAGTTATTATCGTTACCAGTATAGCACTATTGCTGACGTTTGGGAAATACAATTTTAAATTAAATAAATCTATCATTTAACCCCTACAAGATCATAAGCTAACAGAAAATATCACAGTCAAACCTTATAAATGAACGCGGAACATAGGGATTTGAGATTGTTTTTAATAGTTTCATGGATTCCTGCTCGCCAATTCAACTTACAGAAAATGTTTTAATATTAATGGAAAGAGAAAATTATTACGCATCTCATGATATCAAAAATTTAAATACTTTTGCAAAATTTTCATTGAAAAATATTAATCAAAAGTTTTCATGTTTTTTAAATACGAGTTGCCTTGACTTGAAAAAAGTTGACAGCTATACTCAAATTAATTCATTATTTGATAACATTCACAGTTAGAAAAATGAAAGATTACTCGAACAAGGAGATAGTTTTTATCGTTAAAACATATTAAAGTGGGGTTAGTTTGCGTAGAGTGAGAGATTTGTTTTCCGTAAAATTGAATAACAGTAACTCATCAAATAATAAATTAATTTGAGTAAAGCTGTCAACTATTTTCAAGTCAAGGCAACTCATATTTTAAAAACATGAAAACTTTTAATTAATGTTTTTCAATGAAAATTGACAATAATAATTTAATTTTTGATACCATTAGATGCACAATAATTTTCTCTTTCTGTAGGTTGAATTGGCGAACAGGAATCCATAAAACTGTTAAAAACAATGTTAAATCCCTATGTTCTAGTTTGAAAGTGGACACCCGGTATAGTATTACACTTTCAGAAAATAATTCTTACTAATACAATCAGTCCCTAAATTGTTGCAACAAGAGTACTGCATCTAAAATTTTCAAATTCTTTTGAAAACAAGCCCTGTTTGCGTAAAAATTAATTATGAGCACATGTATTTTAGAATTTCTACAATTCTAGAAGTCAATTGTAGCGAGGTTGAAATACAACAATATATTGTTATTTATTCAACGCTTTTCCAGATAGGGCTTGACTAATAAAAAATGACACTTTTTCGTCAATAAACGGAGGTTATCATGTAAATAATGCTATTCAGTCTCTTTTGATTACGACAAATTCGTGGAATATGAACGATCCTCGACACCGGAAAATAAAAGACGATGAAGATAATGAATAAATGAATTAAAAGATTGTTTAGTAGGCATATGCTTTGTTGCCAATTCATTGTTTAAACTTAAAGCTGGTCCCAGACACATTGCCAATACAGGCATTCGCGAGTACCTAATCTGGGACAGGCCACTCGCACTACATGTATGCTCGTACTTGTGCTTATGCAGTTTTCATCGGTGGTTGGTAAAACAACGCGAGTCCAACGAAAATTATATTTGCTTTTGTTCATAATCGTGTTCGTCATGAAGCTCCCAGACTACTCGCGGTTGCTCGTATATACTCGTGTATACTTATAAAATTGCTGCTGTGATGCAGTTAAAAATATAGTTAAATTACTTTACACTGAACTTCCCTCGCAAATGGAAGTTTTGAAAGTAAAAATTTTAAAAATATCGAAGGGAAAGAAATTATCTACAACTCATGAACATCCAGCACTTTTATTTTATTAGAGGTTAGGTTTTTAGTTTGTGGATATTTTGCATAGCTTGTGGAGCATCGCGAGTAGTAAACAACTCTGTATCAAAAGTATCTACGAGTTTTTTGGGAGGTTGAACTTGGCATTGGCCATATTCGTAAATAATCGAACTCAGGAATATTCACGATGTGTCTGGGACTGGCTTAATGTGTATGACAACACAGGGTTATCAAGCTTTCAGTTTTGCAAACACTATAGAATTGGATAACAACACTCAACATGGGCAACACCTATCCGGAAAAAAGATGAACTAACTATATGTAAAAAAATTGTTCAGAATACAATACGGTCTGTGCGTCTGCCTGTTAACAACTTAAGAAGTTATAGTCCAACTAACTAGCATTTTGCTTTTACTTGAAGCTGAAACGAGGTTTCCTTTCTTCTAGAATACCATCAAAGTATTTGCTAACCAGCAGAGCTAATTTCCAAACAACTAAAAGAAAATTTGCAGAATTTGGCCGAATTGTTCTTTTATTGCAACAACCCAGTTACCTACTGTATATTGCATTTGCTCAACTAACAGCATGATTATTGTCTTTTGTCTACATCAGTCCATGAGAATCAGCTGTAAAATCATAATTTCCACTAATACTGAAGCATGCATTATACTAAACTTTCTTCGTAAGGTGGAGCACTACGCACTGCAGTGGCTGTAGCTTCCTCATATGAAGGGGCTTCCTCATACGGAGGGGGCTTATCTAAGATTTGATTTCTCACCACAGCGGCATTATGGTTCTCGGCATACAAGCTATCAAATGTGGGTAGCATAGCATCTGAATGCAAAACCTGGTTCATAATGGTGCTATCGCTACTATGTTGAGGATTTCTGACTGATCTAATTGTATTAATAGTTTTCGCCAAATATTGTTTTATAACTAGGTAAGCAATAACAGCGATTGAAATCAGACCTCCAGTAACTAAAAAACTGTCATTAAACATTTGTCATCTGAGTTTTTGGTCAACTTACACAAGCTCTTGGATTTTGAATTTAAATTTTTGTTTGCTGTAAAAAAACATTATAACAACTGCAATACACTAAGTAGCAATACGTACAATGATCCATATCGTCAGGATCTGGTCAAGCTCTCCCACCTAAAAAGTTGAAAATTACCAATCAAACTTGACCGAATTAAAACACCACATACCAAAACGTTCTGAACAACACTCTGGCTCATCATCTACCGTACAACCAGGATCACCACGTCTATAACAGCATAGCGATTCCGAAATGCAACGCCCATTCGCACACATCATCTTATCTAACACAAACATTTGAAATTGTGTCAAAAATAGCCATAACTAGACATACCTGTACAAGGATCAACGTCACACAAAATCGAATTCTCATCCGAACCGTCTTTACAGTCGACCACGCTATCACAGACATAGTCATAACTAAAGCAGGGCGCTCCTGACTTGCAAGTGAAGTAATCGTTAGTGCATAAAAACTTGGGTAAAATGAGTAGGCCTTTCGGGTTGACCTCCAAATCTGGCATTGATTCCTCCATTGTGTTAAGGAAGGGAAGCAGGTCCTCCGTTTTTACACCAAGCATAACGTCCAGCTTAACGACTTTGAATAGCTTGTATTTTAAGCTCATGCAAAAGTAAGTCCCTGACTCCATTGGAAGCAAAGGGTTGAAATTTTTAACAGCTTGGTTAGTGTTGCTCTTTTCAAGAAACTGATACAATAGTTTTGGATTGTGTTTGGCGATGTTTTTCAAGTGTGCCGCAGTTTTAAACTTTACGTTTTTGAGTCTCCAGCCCCACGATAGTTCATTGTCAAAAACAATTGAGGTTTCGTTGTAAGGTACAAATAGATTGCATATTAGAGTTAATCGTGTCCCTGCAAACTCCCGGATATTATCCGATACGGTTTCTTCGGCTCCATTAACGGATTTCACGATTTTCAGTGTTAATTCGCCTAAAATTAAAGTTTAACTAATATAACCTCACTTTTGAACAAGGTCCTTAATCTTATTTTTTATGTAACTTGCTAAATAACAGTTATGGGGGTTAATTCGCGTTAAAATATAATTTACCCACCTTTTATAATACATATTAATGTTATTGACAACACAATGGTGTAAAAATACTGCATCTTGGCAATTTTCACTTTGTAACTAGCCTACAAAATGTTCATCACTCCAGTCTTGAAATTGTGGATTTCGCAATAGGGTTGCTATGTTGCCATATTTCTAAAACTCCAAACCGAGACTCCTAGTTAGAGACCTTATATCGAGAGATCCAAAAAAACCTGTTCCTCAGCGGGCTGTGGAAATTCAACGTACGAATAATATGTTGGTGACACTGTACGTCAATGTCAAATTCGACGTTATCAGATTAGGTTTTCCGTCAGTTATGACACAAAATGACGCAAATCCTAACCTGCTAACCTCGAATTTTACATTGACGTACAGTGTCACCAACATATTATTCGTACGTTGAATTTCCACAGCCCGCTGAGGAAGTTTTTTTTGGATCTCTCGATATATAGCTATATAGTATATACCGGGACTCTACTCTTAGTATAGTTTGACCATCCAAATCTCGTTTTTTATTTTTAAGGTTATAATGTCAAATTTGTTTATTTCTATGCACTCTTCGCGGAAATATTGAGAGTGATTTTATCAACGAGCGAAGCGGTTCAATAAAAAAATCTTCAAGAACTTTAGGGGACTTTTCTTCCGACAAAAAAAAAGATTTAAGGGCTTCGAATAGTTTTAAAATACGTTCTACGGCTGGGAAGAAGGGACAACCATCTTGTTTTACTGTACTTTAGTAAAGTTTGGCATTCTATATTTATAGTCACAGAAATCTATAAACCGTTCCTTTCTTACAGTTTATATTGAAAAATACGTAAATATATTTATAACAATTAATTCGATATCGACAGACAATCCATCAGCAGCAGTTTGTAAAGTATTGTGTAATATATGTGCAGGGCAACCTATTCCCTCTAAATTCTCATTATTTAATTCGGTGCGCAAATGGGCATACACATTATTGGTCCCTTTTCTATCCAATCCACCAAAATTCATATTGGCGTTTTCTCCGCAAAATGCAATGCATTTATCTTTGCTTAATTTCAGTATCCAGAAATGATTTTAGACGTTTCGTCGGATAATGATGAAAACTTTAATAATTTTAACTTTATCCCTGACCTTGTAAAATATCGAACTACAAATGGAAACATTTTTTCATTTTTATTCTAAAACCATCTTGCAGCTAAATTCGCCTAATACTCTTACCAAGGCAGATGTTTTTGTACAGGCTAAGGAATATTTGTTTGCAATTTCTGAATCACTAAATATTTTCGGAAAATTTTGCCCTGCGCAGTCATTTAAACTGAAAGACTGATGCTGTTTTGCTGTATGATAAGCGACAGTTAGTTCGGCCGACAAAACTAATGTCTTGTTTAGAAGAAAGTTTTAGAAAAAAAAGTTTCTATGTTTTTGAACAACCTGCTAATGCTCTAATTCGGCTTTGATGTTTACTAATTTTTATATGTTCTTTAACATCTGAGCGCCTACCGTGTCCAACACTAAAAGAAACGATTGCACACCTTCTGTAGGCATTGAAAATAACGGTTAGGAAGGTAACAAAAGTAAATTGGAAGACGAAATCCATGAGACCCTGATGAGGCTTTAAAACTTTTTGGCGTTTGAAACAATTCGCAAAAGATGACTTTACAGCATTTCAACATATAAAAATTTGGTGTGACACAAGCACACAACTACCTTTTACAGTGCCAAAATTTTGATTTTTAATTTTTAAGCATTTATCAAAAATTACAAATTCTACAAAAACCGTACAAGAGAGTTAGTTGAAAAGACAAATTATCTCTAAAATTTTAAGCCGAATACAAAAATGTATTTATATACCGGGTGTTCTATTTAAAATAGGAGTAAAGAAAAAAAAACAAAATAAAGACTCATTTTTAGAGTTATTCAACTGAAAAATCACCTATCTCACATCAATACACATTAAAAATGTAATAAGAATGTAAAGTTTGAAAAAAATCGTTAGAGCTGTTTATGAAAAAATCGAAAAAATCTGAAAAATCACAAGCGTAAAAACACCATACTTCCGGTTATGCGAGTTTCTTCAAAAGCTTGCTGTTGCATCTAGATAGTACACAAGACTTATATATCAAGTTTCAACGTCATACCTCGTATCGTTTTTGATATATTCAATTTCGAATTTTTGGGGTGAATCCAATACTTCCTTTATTGTAAAAGGAAGTAAAAAATCTGGCAAGGCATTTCCAACACTGTTTCAAGCAGCAAAAAAGGGGCAAGATTGCAAAAATTGTGCATTCACTACTAAGAATAGTTTTTTTTAAAATTATATACATACATAGGTACCTATTTTATTTATTCCGTTTTGCACATATTTTATTCAATTATTGCATATAATACCAAAATGGGATTGAAGGAACTGATAATAAAACAGCAAGGAATTGAAATGGAACTTGTTAGAGAAAGAGCTAAAAGTAGTCAAGTAGAAAAAGACATTATACGAAAATGGCAAAGGCAAAAATAATGGATATGCATACTGATAAAGTTCAACAAGGAGAAAGTGAAATGGGAAAGAAATACGACACAGAAAGTGACAGAAACAAAGAAGTAAAACTTACGCCAAAGAAGGTAAACAAATAAAAGATTATCTGCAGTAAGAATTTATAGAAGAAGTACAAAATATAGATATGAATTACCTTCAGTATAACCGAAAAAAAAAGAAAGGAAAAGGAAGTATAGAGTTGCTAATTGAGTACTGGTTGTTATGGTCAGGAGTGGACCAGAAGGAATATGGAAGAGCTGGAGTGGCAGGAGTATTGTAAACAAGTTACAGTACCACCAAGCACAATAAAACCGCGGAAAATATGTGAACTAAATCTAAAATTCAAGTAAGGCGGAACTAAAAAACCAATAAGGAGCAAGCTTGGCGTTGAGATACATTTTCACAAAAAAAAACACAAACGTCACTTCGTTATTGCTGTTATCGCGTTAGACCCTCTCTCTTTCTCTCTCTCTCTCTCTCTTGTCGTAATTCTTCGAATCCGAAGGTCGTGATTTGTGCAAACTAATTATAGTTGGTATGTCGGTTTATGATGTTTCTCCAATCATCTCTATCCTCTGCCAGTCTGATGTTTTCTTCAAGATTGTTTCCAGTTAGTTTTTTAATTTCATCTAACCAGCTTCTTGGCGATATACTTCTAGGTCTTTTTCTTTCTACCTTCCCCTGTACGGCCAGTTTTTTCAAATTTTTCTCAGTTCTACAGGAAACATGCCCAAAGTAGTGATGGGAAGTTTCGATACTTTTGCGGACTCGTTCATTCCAATCCCATTCCGCAAGTGGAACGAGACTCTCAGATTCGTTCCGCTGAACAAAATCGAATTTGCAGACGCCCACGGTACCCGGTAATTTGGATCTCGGAACGAACAACGCCCTGCGCTTCTCGGTAAAGACCGTATTAGTGACTTCAGCAGGAAATGCAAACGGGAATCCAATGTAGAAGGTCCAGTTCAAAAACACCATGATATTAAAGTTTGGCCACAATGCAGTTTGGACTAACGATGGGGTGATTTTCGTTAAGGTAAATAACGCTATTCATAAAATTAATAACTACAGTGAGCTAAATGCATTTTCAAGCTGATTGTGTGCGGTTAGCGATTAATGATAAACACGACATTGAACAGATATTCAGGTGTTAAACAGAACATTTATTTTACTTTTCTTTCAGAGCGCAATTTAGATTTATTTCATTGCTGTTTATGGGATCGACGCAGATGATCAGTAACAAAAAATGTTATAACTTGGTAGCAGCGCACTTAAATATATGGTCACTCATACCAAAAATAAATTATATACGAACAATTATTACCGATTACGATATATTATTTCTATCAGAAACTTATCTTACTTCTCAAATAAGTAATAATGCACTTCATATTACAAATTATTCATTACTTCGCAAAGACAGGGACGGTCATGGTGGCGGTGTTGCGGTGTACATACGAGATTCCTTGAGTTATAAAATAATTAATACAACCAACAGCATTGAACAGTTGTGGTTTTCTGTAAAAATAAAATTAAAAGTACTGGTCTTTGGTACCGCATATAGACCCCCCTCTTTCAATTATAAAACGTTTATTGATAATTTAGAAATATCGTTTACATTATGTGCATCAGTATCGGATGAAATATTTTGCTTGGGTGATTTAAATGTTAACATGTTGGATCTTTCACAATCAAATACTAAATACTTATCTGAATTTCTAGACTTATTGAATCTGCATCAGCATATCACATCCCCTACCAGAATTACACAAGATAAACAGTCCCTTATAGATGTCATAATATCTAGCAATCCGACATTACTGAAATCGTCTGGTGTCAAAGTGAATAATGAATCCGACCATGATTTGGTTTACTGCATTATTAATGTAAACTTCCCTAAGCAACCTCCAATAATGAAAACCTTCCGCGATTTTAAGTATTTTGATGATATCTCTTTCCAGAGGGATTTGCAATTGTTGCCCTTGCAAGAAATATATTTTACCACCAATATAAACGACAAACTTGCTATATTAAACAGTAATTTAATAAAATTGTTCGATAAACATGCTCCTTGGAGGACAGTAAAAATTACTAAGGGGCCCGCTCCTTGGTTGACCGACAACATCAATTTAATGATGAAGTTAAGAGACAAGGCAAAAAACAGATTCAAAAAGTCCAAAAGCCCGGGACACTGGGAATATTACAAATCCCTTAGAAATCTGACCAATCAAAGTATAATTAACGAGAAAAAAGCGTATTATGCTCACAAATTTCAAGAGAAAAAATCAATTTGGAA
>CALNHX010006599.1:0-86392 GCA_940337035.1 Agriotes lineatus
CTCAAAAGTGACAGAACTCAAGGCTCCATTATTTTGGCTACAGACTACTACGTCACCGTTATGTTGGAGCTGTGAAGTTTTGGTGTGCTATGGTTTCTATGCGGATTGTTGGTGTTGCCCTTATACAATGTTGGTGTTTGTTTGACTGCTTAGCAACTTTATAGGTCATCGTGCCATAAAAACTTTATTATGTCCGCTCTCAAAGTCCAAGAAGGAAGATTATCGTTGCAAAATTAAATAAATCTCATATAAACTAGCATACAAGTGTCAGCAAAATTTTCAGGATGGGAGGGGTATAGACTATCAAACACATATGACGAAATAGAAAAAAACTGGAAATTAATAAGGTGATACAAAGATAGATATATTTCTAGCAGAGAACAACTTTCGTCAAATAGAAACCCACCCTTCGATATAAGAAAAAACACCAGATCATAAAAAAATCATAACTCTATAATAAAGCAGAACAGTTCCCAAGGTCAAACATATCAACTCGTGGTCTATGATCAGTTAGAATTTTGGGCGTGGTCTTGATATTAGCAGCGTTGTCAGACCTGGTAAAATTCTACGAATCTGGTACATTCTGAAACCGTTTCTACAAAAACACATTTTTAAAACGCGCATGTATTCATTCTGGCAACCCTGCATATTCTGACCCGAGTGGTGCCGAGCTGCCAATGCCATCGGTGACGTAACCGATCTTTGCCGTTTGTGTAATATGTGCGGTTAAAGTAATAAAGTTTGGAATTTACATTTATTATTTTCACAAAAAATCTTACTTATGCCCACTCGGAAATTGTTCAAAGGTATACCTGTTCAAATTATGCTGACTTGCGAAACCATTTGTCAAGTGTACATAAAGTGAAAATTGAGTATAATGAATTCTTCAGGTAGGTCATTAAAATCATTTGATATAATATAGTCATTCATATGATACATGCTTTTCAGCATTTCACCAGTGGAAAGACCAAACTGAAGGACGCACTTTGTCATCGTATCTAAATTGCTGGCGGATGGCAGTAAGAAACAATTTACAACTGTCATCGCTCTGTAAATTTTTTGTGTGTTCTAGGCAAATTAAAACAAGGTGTAACTTTTGAGCACATATTAAATGATATTAGTGATGCTGGCTTGACGAAAGAGGAATCACAACAAATCGTACTTTTATAGAAGGAAGACTTGCACAATATCGCAAGATAGTCCAGTTACCTTAGTCGGACAACCGCAGCATCTGCCAAAAAAATCCAAGTGAGCTGAAATTTTGCATACACCTGTAACTTTTGAGCACATATTAAATGATATTAGGGATGCTGGCTTGACGAAAGAGGAATCACAACAAATCGTACTTTTATAGAAAAAAGACTTGCACAATATCGCAAGATAGTCCAGTTACCTTAGTCGGACAACCGCAGCATCTGCCAAAAAAATCCAAGTGAGCTGAAATTTTGCATACACCTTTATTTTGACATTTCAAATAACATCTCAAAAGTCCCCATCGGTATCGCGCTTGCGTTTTGAGTTATTCAAGGTAAAATGTCAAATATCTCGCTTTCTATGGGTCGTATGACTTTTTTAGTTATTACAAAAAATGAAGGCTAGGAAATTCTCTACAAAAAAGACTATATAGTTTTTTTACATACAACTAACCGTTCAGTAAATAACACAATATTAAGTTTTGCAGACGGGTTTTACTTCTTTTTACGATCATAACTCTATAATAAAGCTTTTCAGCATTTCACCAGTGGAAAGACCAAACTTAAGGACGCACTTTGTCATCGTATCTAAATTGCTGGCGGATGGCAGTAAGAAACAATTTACAACTGTCATCGCTCTGTAAATTTTTTGTGTGTTCTAGGCAAATTAAAACAAGGTGTAACTTTTGAGCACATATTAAATGATATTAGTGATGCTGGCTTGACGAAAGAGGAATCACAACAAATCGTACTTTTATAGAAGGAAGACTTGCACAATATCGCAAGATAGTCCAGTTACCTTAGTCGGACAACCGCAGCATCTGCCAAAAAAATCCAAGTGAGCTGAAATTTTGCATACACCTGTAACTTTTGAGCACATATTAAATGATATTAGTGATGCTGGCTTGACGAAAGAGGAATCACAACAAATCGTACTTTTATAGAAAAAAGACTTGCACAATATCGCAAGATAGTCCAGTTACCTTAGTCGGACAACCGCAGCATCTGCCAAAAAAATCCAAGTGAGCTGAAATTTTGCATACACCTTTATTTTGACATTTCAAATAACATCTCAAAAGTCCCCATCGGTATCGCGCTTGCGTTTTGAGTTATTCAAGGTAAAATGTCAAATATCTCGCTTTCTATGGGTCGTATGACTTTTTTAGTTATTACAAAAAATGAAGGCTAGGAAATTCTCTACAAAAAAGACTATATAGTTTTTTTACATACAACTAACCGTTCAGTAAATAACACAATATTAAGTTTTGCAGACGGGTTTTACTTCTTTTTACGATAAAGAAAGTATTGCATTCACCCCAAAAATTCTAAATTGAATTTTCAACAGATCTTCACGTTTTAGAGTCCCCTGAACCCAAAAAACGTGTTTTTGTTCATTGGTCTGTCTGTCTGTGTGTCTGTCTGTCTGCGAACAGAATATCTCAAAAATGAAAAAAGGTATGGCGTTGAAACTTCATATATAAATTTTGTGTACTATCTAAATGCGACAGCTATCTTTTGAAGAAAATCGCATAACCGGAAGTATGATGTGTTTCAAAAACGGCTCCAACGGTTTTTTCAAACTTTACATTTTTATTACATTTTTAATGTGGAGTGATTGAGATGAGTGATTTTCAAGTTGAATTTTAGAGGTATTCAACTGAAAAATCACTTATCTCACACCGGTTATGCGATTTTCTTCAGAAGCTTGCTGTCGCATTTAGATAGTACAAAAAACTTATATATGAAGTTTCAACGCCATACCTCTTTTCGTTTATGAGTTATTCTGTTCACAGACAGACCGACGGACGGACACACAGACCAATGAGCAAAAACAAGTGTGTTTTGGGGTCCGGGGGACTCTAAAACGTGAAGATCTGTTGAAAACCCAATTTCTGAATTTTTGGGGTGAATCCAATACTTTCTTTATCGTCAAAAGAAGTAAAACCCGTCTGCAAAACTTAATAGTGTGTTATTTACTGAACGGTTAGTTGTATGTAAAAAAACTATACATATAATCTTTTTTGTAGAGAATTTCCTAGCCTTCATTTTTTGTAATAACTAAAAAAGTCATACGACCCATAGAAAGCGAGATATTTGCAAAAAACTTGTTTCTGTGACATTTGACCTTGAATAACTCAAAACGCAAGCGCAATATCGATGGGGACTTTTGAGATGTTATTTGAAATGTCAAAATAAAGGTGTATGCAAAATTTCAGCTCACTTGGATTTGTTTGGCAGATGCTGCGGTTGTCCGTCTAATGTAACTGGACTATCTTGCGATATTGTGCAAGTCAAAGTGTGAAAATTGCTGTTGATTTTGTTAATTCTGTTATTGCTATTGTCGCTATTTTTGTGTGTGTTGTTAATTCTGTTTTGAAATGTGCCATACCACAATGTTGAGTACGCCTCCGGTTTATTGTGTCGTTTAGCTTAAATAAGGTTAACAATTTAATGGCAATATGATAGATGTCAAAAATGTTACCAATACAAAACTTGGAAATTACTAGATTCTAACATTAGTTCTGCCATCTATGACCACTGGTTTGGATTCAAGTTGTAGTGACATCGCCATGGATATGCCATCTACGAGTGCTGGTCCAAGTTCAGACGACATCCCCATGGACATTTCCAGTGACATCGTAATAGGCACATATGATGAAGAGGTTTGTATTTTTGTGAATTATATGTTACAATGTTATGTACCTATTTTAATTATGGATTGCAGCTATGGTGTCACTGTAGGAAACCAGACGACGGCGAACAAATGGTAAAATATTATGACAGAAAATGTAGAATAAAATGGTACCATTCAGCATGCCTACAATTAAAAAAATTCCTAAAGGAAAGTGGTTATGTGAACTCTGTAAATATACTGCTCCACAAATGAACTGGACCATTTGCATATATTGGTGCAATTTTTTAAAATATTTTCCAAAAGGGCAGTCATGAAATTTTTGATAACTTTTCATGATTGTATCACTATAAAAGCATTTCTTTTCATAAATCTGTTTAAAGAAAAGTAAGTCCATTAATAAAATATTATCATTTTAAAATTATGAATTTTGCCCAAATATTGATAGCACATTGCATACAAAGTATACCGAATTGTTGCCGAAGATTTTTAAACGTTCTGGAGAGACTCAAAGAACTATTAATTAACCTTTTTTTGTGATTCCTCTTATTTTTGTGAAATATAGTTTTTTATAGTTTCATAATTTTTTAATTTTATTAATATGATTTTGTTAATTCTTCAGATGATATTTGAGAATAGTGAAATTAAATATGCTTAATATGAGTATACTATAAAACAAAAGCTTTTATATACAGTGTGTCCCCGGATAGGTGAAACGACTCTTGTGAAAGGTAAAAAATTTTCGATTTAAATTTAATTTTTTGGGGTTTAGCCCTGCTTGGTTAAAGGCGAATTTCCAACATAATTTCAGTTCTGAAAAGTCAAGTATGCCTTGGACATTTTAAAAAACCTATTTTTCTGTGAGGTAAAGTACCTTTTATGTTGCAAATACGACAAAAAGTTATTAAAAAAAGTTGTTTAGAATCAACACATAAGCCCCTATACCAAATTTCAAAATCCTCAGCCAAATTTGATCTCTCAATTTCTTTTTATGTTTAGGTCCCAAATCAAAGAATTTTAGATTTAACAAAGATTTTTATTGGAAAAACAAATACTTTTAACAACGCTTTTTATTTCATAATAAAAAAACTTTGTTAAAAATAAAATTCTTTGATTTGGAAAATAAACTTGAAAGAAAATGTGAGAAATAAAAGTTGACCGCGGATTTTGAAATTTGGTATAGGGGCCTAGATGTTGATTCTAAACAACTTTTCTTTATAACTTTTTGTCGTATTTGCCACATAA
Source organism: Agriotes lineatus (assembly GCA_940337035.1). Classification (NCBI taxonomy): domain Eukaryota; kingdom Metazoa; phylum Arthropoda; class Insecta; order Coleoptera; family Elateridae; genus Agriotes; species Agriotes lineatus. The sequence continues at coordinate 5,071 of CALNHX010006599.1, forward strand.
AGGGTACTTTACCTTACAGAAAAATACATTTTTTGAAAATTTCCAAGGCATACTTGATTTTTCAAAACTGAAATGATGTTAGAAATTCGCCTTTAACCAAGCAGGGCTGAACCCCAAAAAATGAAAATTTAAATCGAGAATTTTTTACCTTTTACAAGAGTCGTTTCACCTATCCGGGAACACACTGTATATATATATATATATATATATTGTGACGTAATGTAATAAATACATTTTTTATGGGTGGTCCAGTACATTTGTGGAACAGTATATAAATAGAATTATTTTGTTATTCTGTGTTGATAGAATTTGTAAATATGTTGATTGTTTATTTAGCATAAATGGCTTCGAAATATTCTTTATACTTTATCCATTGCAATTCTTTTTCATACTTAATCTAGACATTAGTTATTCTGTTATTTTGTACTGTTATGTAAATATTTTGATTGTTTATGTACCTTAAATTCATTAAAATTTTGTTATAAATTATGGAATAATAAGATTAACGATAGCAAGCTGCTTTCGCTATTAACTTTAAGAGTACCCGCTAGGCCTGTTCGTTTTTCACAGTTATTCTTTGTACCTTCTTTTTATACCAGAATTCCGATTACTGATATATTAAAGCTTGTGAATCAAATTTACATACTGCTCAACATTGATTTGTCAGCTCCATACAGTATGTTTGCATCTGTTGTAAAAAAGTATTATAACTAAAATGAAACAAAATGAACTATTGATGTAACAAATTTTTAAGACTTAAATTTACCAATCAGTACGGGAAGTCATAGTAGCAAGTTACGGCGTCGATCCATCTTCTGCAACCATGATTAAAGTTTATTTTAGTTAGGATGATTATTTTAATTTTAATTGGCATGCTATAACGCATGCATACCTGCATATAGCAGAATATATCTACACTGCATCTCTTGTAATAACGGTAACACCTGTTAGAGATGTCACAATAAATAAGTATTAAATAGCTTCAAAATATCCGTTATGCTTTATGCATTAATAGTTATTTAACCAAGTGTGGTAATGAAGGCGATTAATAATCGAAACTGTTTAAAGCACGAACGAGGGATAGCGAGTGAGTGCCTTTAATAGTTGAGAGTATTAATCGCCCATTAACAAACGAGTTGATTACAAAATTTTTTCGTTGACCGCAAAATCTTTTTTGTGGCGAAAAATTTTATTAATAGAACTAACCTCCATGCAAAATATCAAAACGTCAAAATCACAAACACAGTTAATTAATGAAAAAGAGTGGATTAATCAAAAACAGTGTATTAATGACTTCTATTAATCCATCCCTTTTTAGGAAAAATAATTCATTAATACTGAAATTAAGAAGCGGTCAACGGAAAAATTATTTTTCATACTTAATTTAGACATTAATTATTCTTTTATGTTGTGTAGACAGCATGTGTAATTTTATTGATTGTTAATGTAACTTACATAGTTTCGAAATATCCTTGTTTCTTATCGTATAGGTACTATTTAATAATTTTTGCTATGTGATATTGTAATTTTGCTTTTTATTAATTGGCCACATGCAGAAAAAGATAATCAAATAATTTTACATTATATAATAAATGGTAGTGGATAGTATTAACGTTAGATCCTTAATTAACTAATTTTAATAATTTTGTAGATATGATTATTAAAGTAAAAATAATTAGATTAACTTTGTTAATACAATTTATTTCATAATTATACAATTATAGGAGAGCATAAATTTACGATTACACAAGAAACTGTTAATATCTGATCTACCACAGCAACATCGTCAGTTTTCTTTTTTGCCAGGAACATAGGCATCGTTTCGTGAAGAGCTGTATTTTTTTGACAAAGGACACCAATAACGCGTTTGACGTGTATTCTGAAAAAAAGATATAATTAAGATAATTATTGTAACAATATACTTGCACTACCTCACGCTTGCTATATTCCTGGTTGATTCTATATCCCTTGGATCGAGCTGCCGTATCCCTTTTAGAAAAGCAGGCGTAATCACTGTGGCCATATGTAGTCCTACGGAGTCCTTTATTAAAAAGCCACGATCTGCCAATACAAAATCTTCTGGCAAGAGATTGTTTAAAATCCCACAAATGTTAGACCTTTATCGCTTATTCTGCCACCATATCCATGTGATACAAATGATATTGATCCAGGAGGAGTGATGCCTATTAGTACCTTTACCGTATTATGTTGTTTGTACGTAGATCATGTAGTACATTGTACTTCAAGGCTACTTAATTTTTTCACTCTCATCTCAAAACAATCGATTATTACTGAAATCTTGTTGCCAAATGCTACCTTGAAGCATTCTGGCATTGATTTAATCAGCTGATCTCGTTCAGGCCAAATAATAACATTTTTCATCCGAAGATACATAATATTCAATGTGGTATAAAATACTCTGGAAATTGTTTGTACGCTGACGTGAAACATGTATGCCAATAAACTAAAATCTAAATGTAATCTAAATTTTATCACCGTTATCAAAAACATGGCTCTAAGCATGTTTTACGTACTGAATTAGGAATAAATATATATAATTAAATGTGAACTGTATATATTGTATGTATTTGGTGTAGCATTTGCCATAGTAGACGTGTGTAAAAGAATTTTTTTTTGTAATGTCACGTCATTCTTCCATGCTCACGTAAAACCTTCACATTCACTGGAAAACTCTCACTTTTCTTAACTTGTAGAACAATTCTTTCCGCAATTTTTTTTTACTGCGTTCCAACAACGTCGTATTAATTAGGACGCCTTCCAGAGGCGAGCGTTTCCTTTCCAGAGACTTTCCATTTGAAAAAATATTTTTTGGAACTTTTCCTTACTGCCAATCTCTAGCGTGTTTATAAAACTCTCTTTAGTGCAACAAAAGTTATTAAAGTCGTCGTACATTTTAAATGCGGCATATGCCGCGGGTTTCAGCTAGTTTATTCATAAAGAGTTCCTAGTGTTGTGATTCAAGTATTTCTGAAAATACATTTCCCATTTATTTATTACGTAGTTTCTGTTGATGACCAGATTTCTATTGGCCTCTTTACACAGAGTTTCCATTCGTTGATAACGAAATTGTATGTATACTGGCTTCGTTACCACCGTCTCTTTTCACTGACACGTTACTCTTCTGTCTTTAGCCATGTCAATCTATGTAAGTATTAAATAACTTGGGCCCTACTAACTAGTAAATAACTTTCTAACTGTATCAACTCCTACTGTATAATGGCCATGAATTATGATTCATAATTCACGGTTTGCAGCCAATCATAAAATTCTATTTTCATAATTCACTAGTTTGCAAGTTGCAACCAATCAGAAAATTCTATTTTCATTATTCAATAAATTGTAGCTAATTACAAAATTCATTCTTATTATTAAATGACTTTTGCAGTTAACAGCTGTCACAAATGTCATAATTCGGAAATATGAACACAAAACTGCTAATGCCTAGGAGTAGGTAAAATATCGTATTACATTCGCGATTATGGCCATTATTCACTCAGATGACTTCCGCCACGCGCCTTCGGCTTGTGGCTCAAATGTCATCTTCGTGAATAATGGCTGTCATAATCGCTCATATAATAATATACTATTAATAATTGCTGCTATATTTAAGGAAGAACAATAAAAAACGATCAAAATTTTGAAATGATTGATTCTTTTTCACATCTAAGTTCTGCTGATGTCAATACTCATATAAACTATTACTAATAAGAGCACATTAAAATCGCTACACATTTTCTCGCAGGTTATAAAAAAAATAATGTGGTTTTAGTGTATATTGTATAATTTTGATTACGAACTTCCAAGTTCTTACAGTAGCGGATTTAAAGGAAAAGGCCCAGGTGGCAAACGCTACAAGGGGCCTCTTTTCATGTAGATATTTTAGGGTCTTTTTTATAACACATTGTTCAATGCCCATGAATACACTATTGTTTCTGTTTCATGGTAATACTGTGCCACACCTTTCACATTATAAGTACGTACATGTAACTTCTTACTTGTCACCATAATGTATCTACTACATGGGAATTAAATTTAATGTACAAAAGAATGCAGGCATTGTTGAAGTACCGTTTTAAATTACTTACTTAAAGTTGGGTAGGTAGATAATAAAAAGTGTCCTTGCACATTTACAGCTATAATATAGTAAAAATCGCCACAAACGGGAAAAATTAATACACATCTACCAAAATCAAACAAAAAAAATTTATAAATATCGTCAAAATAAGCAAAATAATGAACAAACACAAAAAAATTAAAATAATTGAAAAAATCTGTAAAAGCTGTACTCAGAACTTACCTCACAAGTTGTTTCCGCGACGCTGGTTGAATTTGTGCAAACCTTCGATTTGCGTAGTTCCAGAATTATTATTCTTGCACTCGTCCAATTCGCACCTTGGAAAATACATTTTTTTGTATTCGCTCCCCAAACTGGTTACTTTGGAAACTGTCTAGGATCATCAAAATGGCCATTTAGAGGCCTTGTACTTAAAGTCGTCATGGCAACATTTTAGCGGACTCAAACATTAGTTGCCATGACGACTTTAAGTACAAGGTCTCTAAATGGCCATTTTGAGGATCCTAGACAGTTTCCAAAGTAACCAGTTTGGGGAGCGAAAAATACATTTTCGCGCGGCCTCCTAATATAATGCCGCGTTAATGGTAATTGAAACTTCATATTATAATGTTTGGAGAGCTAATACTAAAAAACGTTGTATGCAACACGTCCTCAAATGGCTTTAGGGGACTCATCTTCATATTACGGACTCGGCTGCGCTTCGCTCCGCCTCGTTCGGAAACATTACGACTCGTCTCCTAAAGCCTTGCTTTGAGGACTAGTTACATAAAGTACTATTATAATATTGTAGAACCAGATTGCTTTTTGACAGGAGATGAAGCTTCTTGGTTGCAATAAGATGTAACGGGGGATGGTCAGGCCTTACCACCCCTTACAAGACAATCTTGGCCTAAGTCTCGTTACAAATGAATATACTTCAGTAGTTAAAAGTATATTGAAATAAGTAACAAATACAAATCCTTATATATGATTAAATGTGTGTCGTGTTTTAACCTACTATTGACATAAACAAAACACACGACAGTTTGCAATTAATGTAGCGTAAGTACACAAAGTATTTGTAATATGACCCAGTGCAGGTCTCATAACGCAAAGGTTTGCAAAATGCTTCCTTATAGTAATTGCAACTTTTCCCAGTAACTTGACGTAACGTGCCGAGTTTTGTTTACAATTAACTTCTCTAGCACACGTTGAACTAGTTTTTTAGCCTAATTAAACGCACTTTTGTGTCTACATAATTTCACTTAATTTTTACACCTTTTTGTTAAGGCTGTCTGGTCCACGATCAAACATTAGTTTGAACAAAAGTGGAAGTTGTGACACTAACTATTTTGAAAAATCGAAAGCAACTAGGGGTAAAAATTCCGCGCAAGTGGACGCTGTGACACTAAACAATTTTAAAAATCAAAGGAATCAAGTAGTAAAAGCATCTTAACGTGCCTAATAATACTGAAACTATAAAAGGAAATACTTTCTAATGCGAATTACATTCGAACTACAGGGTTTGCGAATGCGATTTGAGTTCAACCCGTGGGTTTCACTGGGCCGGGCACGATCTCTCGGATCTGTACGATGCGCGGGTGTATTAAACAGACCTGACTTATTATTACCCATTTTTACTCTTTAAATTTATCCTGTATTTGGTGGGTCCTATTTTCGTCAGCAGTAAAGCTTGAACTATGTGCAAATCATTACTTTTAATTTTTTCCAAGTTAAAGCAAAAATAAAGAGAAGTGTATTTTTTATTGCGCTCACCCTGCATATGTTGGCTCCAAAAATAAGCTATTTTTCTTCAAGGGTAAAAATCTGAGGTATATGCAAAATATTACTTTCATTTAAGTAATAATTCCCGAGTTGAAGCAAAAATAGGAATAAGTTTATTTTTAAGTCCTCCCCTGTATGTATTTTGTGATTTTTTGTTTCATGCCGGGAAAGCATATAATCTGTTTATAAAATATCGTCTTTCTCGAACAAATAACAACAGACACACAGGCAGACAGACTGACAGACGGAATTGAGAAAACCTGTTTTTCGTCATCTAGGGACCCTGAAACGTGAAGTTCCGTAAATATCTCGAAAGGTGAATTTTTCGCGATTACAATACTTCCTTCGTCTTTTAGACGGGAGAAGTAAAAATTGAAGTATTTTAGACACTTGACACGTCAAATGCCGAGAAACTTCTTTGCAACGCGTATCATACAAGATGTTATCTACTTTTCATAAAAATAATCAGAAACTTTAAATTTTGACATTTCATAAATGTGAAAATCGATCAGTTGTCTGAAATAAATGAACTTGTTTCGGGGTTTTTTATATGAAAAGAATAATGCAAACAGTGCTTTAATAGACGCTATGTAAGCACTGTTTTCAGTGTTTGAATAGCCACATTAAACCACCAAAGTAGATAATAGTTAGTTATGTACCAAGGGCATAATCAATAGATTAGAGCACAAGGAAATATTTAAAGTGCGACGTGAAGTAGAGAGCTTTAAAATTTCCGAGAGCTGTAATCGAGATTAGGCACGTGGTACATACGTTTTATTTTATTTTGGTCCTTAAAATGGACAAAATATAAAGATTCGGAATTTTCGCTACAGACTACTGCGTCATCGTTGTGCTGGCGCTCTGAATTTTTGGTATGCTATGGTTACTATGCAGATTGTTGGTTTTGCTATACTACATTGTTGGTGCATGTTTAACTACTTAGCACCGTTATAGGCCCTAGGACCAAAAACCCATTTTACACCCGCTATCCAGGGCTAATAAATAAGCTTATAGTTTCAAAATGAAATAATAGCTATTTATGCAACAAGTCATAGTAAATAGATGGCCTTGACGTGCAGGTGAATGTTTGTGGAGTCAGTTATCAAAGTAAAGGTAATTATTAATACTACACATCTGACTGTATTCATTACATAGATAACGCGTGAATTATTAAAAAAAAACTTTACCTCTAAATTGTAATTTCATAAACTCACTTCACTTTATAACACATGTGCTAAAAGTAAACAGCTGATTTCTTTAAACATGCTAAATTATAAAACGTCACTTTTAGTGAAAAAAGCTAGCGCTGAAAGGCCTGCTTTTAGTGGTGGTCTTAGAAAAAAGCTATTTATGTGACAAGTGAAAAAAGGACATCATTTCCTTACGTGTGTGCATTGCAGAACGAGGAGAAATCGAGTTCTGTAAGCACAGAAGTAAGGAAATTATAAGCTTTCCACGCGTCGCATACAAGATTTTATCTGCCTAACTCAAATTAATGAAAAAAGTAAGCTTTTTCTCATTATATATCCCGAGTACTATGAATTAAAAGGATTAAAATTATACAAAACTGGTTGTTAAGGAAATGTTTCAGTATTTCTGAGTTTATAATAATTTAATAAAATCCTGAAACCGTAAGGTCGTGGGATTTTATTTTAAATTATTATGAAGGAAAACATTTTTCCAAAAGCACAATTATGCTAACAACGTTTGCATAAATTTGATAGATGGATTTTATTGTACGAAGGGTACATTTAAAGATTATTCTCTGAATGACAATAAATTAAATCTAAATAGCATATTAACATTTTATTTTAAACGTAGTTTCCTAAGGAAGAAACAGTATTAATGATTTTTGGTTACATTTGTACCATTAATAAATATATAGCAATTTTGGTAAACAACGGATGATTTTCGGGAAGATTCTAGTCTTGCATATTCTTCTCCCTCATGTTGAACCTTTTCAATGCAGTAGCAAGATATTCGATTGATGCGTTCTGGTGCAAAGTATACCTTCTATCTTTACAAAATGAAGTAAATTGCTTCCATATTGATTTGTGAATTGTAGCTGTGTTGACGGGAAACACTATTTTTTATTTATTTGTCGATTAATGCCCTAGAAATGTTGCCAAAACGTTCTTGACTGTTATCCATAATGAGCAGTATGACGTTTTGCAATTTTCAGACACGAAATTAATTTGTTTGTTTGTATGATTATTCCTTAATAACGCAATAGAAGCAACACAGCGATGCTCAGTAATTCTAAAATATTTGTCAATGTAAACGTCGAAAAATCATTAAAAGAATTTATTAGACACTTTGCTATTATCACTTTAAAAGTATTCTAGGCCAGATATTCCATTATCCTAATCAAAATGACCTTTATCAAATTTTCGGGCTTTAATCAACAGTAATATAATAATAATAATAATAATAATAATAATAATAATAATAATAATAACCTTTATTGAGCACATTTGTAACAGCAATAACAATAAACGTAAAAATATAAATATATGTGTATGTATATATAGTGTTCAACCACAAGGCGAGATTCAGATAAGGCCAAATCCTTATCTGTTCTACCATCTAAACCTTGACATAAAATTAAAAACAAAATTATATTATATGCCTAATGCTAAGATGAAAAAAAAAGATAAATATTATTAAATATTATTAAATGTGCTCTAAATAAAGAATTTACTCTAACCTAATATCTATTTATTTGTAATACAAACATATGAGTAGTAACAAAAATATAGTAAAATATAATATTAATATATATTTAACTCACATTATTGGAAGTGTTTACAGACCAGAACTACTTTATTATTAATTTGAAATTTGAAGGAGGTTATATTTAAATTGATCTCTGTTTTAAAGCCAATTGAGCATGAATTACATATTTAAATTTTGCAAGACTGTAACGTTTAAATGGGCAAGGTATTTTATTATACTCGGAATATATTTGATAAGAAAATGATCTTTCAAAAATAGCAGTTGAGTGAAGTGGAGGTGAAATAAGTCCACGAAATCTAGTAGTCAGGTTATGTATATCTGTTCTATACGTTACTTTATTCTATAAATAAGGAGGGGTTTTGAAAAGTAGAATTTTATAATAAAGACATAAACACTGCAAAATGCGTCTATTCTTCATGGACAACCATTCAGCGTCCAATAATTTATGTGAAATATGTTCATATTTTTTTATTCCATAAATGAATCTCAAACAAGTGTTTTGTGCTTTTTGAATTCTATTTGATGTCATATTGTCAATAGAAGAATGATAAATAGGTGCACAATAATTAAATTGCGAAAGTACAAAAGTGTCACAGAGTTTTTTTTTAATATCTGAATTTAAATAGGACCTATGTGGGAAAAGTTGTTTGAGGTGTATATATGCCTGTTTAATATATTTCGCAATTTGGTCTTTATATCTAAACGTATTATCCAAAATTAAACCCAAACTCTTAGCTTTTCCAACAACAGGAATTTCTATATTATTAACAGAAATCTGCAAAGTGTCTGATATGTTCTGACAGACACTCTTTTTTCCAAAAAGTAATGCAGTTGATTTGCTAGGATTTATTTGCAAGGAAAGTTGCGTAGATGCGTTGAAGATAAATTCTAATTCTGAGTTTATTATATCCAACGCATCCCGCAAATCGCCAGGCTTAAACGAGTAGTAAAGCTGTGTGTCATCAGCATAGACATGTAACTTACACCGTTTAACATTATTAATAATGGGAGATGTATAAATAGAATACAGCAATGGCCCCAAAATGGAACCCTGGGGAACTCCTTGCAAAACCGCAATCTTATCTGATGTATCAGAGTCTATTTGCACTTTCTGACTCCGATTTTGTAAATAATCCCCCATTAATGTGATAGCTGTTCTATCCAAACCCATAAGTGCAAGTATTTCTAGAAGTGTTGTATGGTTGACAGTATCCAATGCCTTACTGTAGTCTAGCATTACTAGTATTGTAACATCACCACGGTCTACAGAAAACAGAATATCATCTGTTACTACAAGCATCGCTGTTGTACAGCTATAACCAGCACGAAAGCCCGATTGCACCGTTGGCAAAAGATTATTATTTATTAAATGTTCGTTGAGTTGATAGAAGATAACTTTTTCAAAAATTTTAGAGAATGCTGGAAGAATGCTAATTGGTCGAAGATCTTTAAACTGAGCGGGATTTTTGTTTTTTGGCAATGGTTTGATTATAGCAATCTTCCAACAACTAGGAAACGCAGAATCAATTATACACGAATTTATTATATGTGTTATATAAGGTATAATATAAGGGCAACATAATTTAAGCATTTCTATATTAATTTCATCGTGACCAGTTGCATTAGATTTAATTTTGTTCATGATTTTACCGATTTTTTCTGTATCTACAGTCCTGAAGTGAAAACTTAAAGCTTCTTCGCCAATCGGTGCACCTAGATCTATCGGTTTGGGTAAGGCTTGTGAATTTTGAATACTAGGAATGCTATTAATAAAGTAGTCATTAATTTTATCTACGTCAGCCAAATTTGAAGGAATTTCTGTTTTTTTGGACTTGCGAATGTCTAAATGTTCTAATTTTTTCCACAAAGTTTGTAAATTTTTATTAGAATAAATAAAATTGAAGTAACATTTCTTTTCGTGCTTTATGGCAGAATTTGTAAATTTTTTTAATGTCTTATAATATTTCCAATGATGTAATTTTTTTGATTTTCTAAATTTTCTTTTAGCTCTCTAAGGGACATCAACAGTTTAATATTATCTGTCAACCAGGGTGAGCTAGGTCTTTTTAGTTTATGTACTGTTAACGGTGCATGTTTGTTAAATAAATTTAGAATACATTCGCAAAATATGTAAGCTTAAGATCAACATCTTTTAGATTAAACATGTGATAAAAAGGTAACGAACGAAGATCGGCATTAAATGAATTATAATCTATTTTATGGAAATTTCGAAAAGCTGTAATTCTAGGTTCCACTCTAGGTTCTATAATGTCAACCTTGCAAGATACCATGTCGTGATCTGATAGATGACAGGCAATTACAGCACTTTCTTTGATAAATGACTTATCCGATGTTATAATTAGATCTATAAGAGTTGCTGTTAATTGTGTTATCCTGGTGGGCTGTTCAACTATTTATATCCCAAGTGCATTAAAATAGCCGATTAAATTTTGACTATTTCTGTCAGAATGTTTTGCTAAGAAATATGTTAAGTAAATTTACGGCCCAACAAGAATACTGAGTTTTAGCACAAGGGATTTTGGGGAGGAAAATTTACGAGATATATTTCTTCAGAGCAAAATATTCTGACAGAAAAGCGTCAAAATTTATTCAGGCTAGTTTACATGCACGCTGGATGTTCGGCGTGATTATTTCCTGAATAAATAGATGAAATTCAGTTGGTGAAGCACCTTTAATAATTATGTTAAAATTATGCAAAAGCGATTATATTTTGACACATATTTAACCGCGGTTAAATCTTGACGTTTGAACTTTTGTCATTGTTAAACTGACAGAAACCATAGTGATTACGCATTATTATGGATATGAAGGAAATAATCACCCTTAAATATTAGCAAGAATTTTATTTACTTATCTAAATCCAAAAACAACGCAAATCCGACTTTATTATTGGCCTATTTAGATATGAAAGAAATAATCCAGAAAATAGATAATAGTACATTATACACCAAGGGAGAGAAAAGCACAATTATTCCCAAGATGTAAATTTGAAGGCCGAAGGTAAAGCCCAAGGGCTATAAATACACCGAGCAGACATTTCATTCTCTCATGTCGTATACAGGGTATACACTTATACAGGGCAACTCCCACTAAAGCTACAGGTAACCTATTTCTATCATGAAAGAACACAAAGCTGCGCCCTGTGCAGCTTAGTTTTATTGTACGGTGTGGTTCATGTTGTTATATCCAACAGCAAATTATAAGGAACATTAAAAAGTAATAATTATTGACTCATTTATTTTAACCGAATATTTCGTTTTTGAAATGGAGTTAAAAGATAAGGCATTTTGTTAAAATTAAACATGACGACAATGCATATTTATGGTGACCTGATATGAACAAACACATAAAAATTCAAATAAACATTCAAAATTTTAATACCTACCACTAAATATAAAAATACGACAACAATTTCTAGTAAAAATAATTTATATTGTGCAATTCAATTACTTCGTTGAGCGGTAATTGGTATTTGATAATTAATAATTTTTTAAAGTAATTTGCCCAGCCCTGGATATAAGTTATGTTTAACATTATTAACACAAAATGATTACTAATTTAAATCATTCTTAATCTACTCCCAATAATGTCGGTCTTATTTATATTGATTTCCAATCCCCATTTTCTGTATTTTCTTGCAACTTTCTTATTATTTAATCAGCGTCCTCTTCATCTCGGGATATTATCATGCATAGTAGAGCGGAAATGGTGTTATCACCGATAGGTACACCCATATTTCCGCACTTTCTTTTTCAGATCTTCAAAGCTTCGTTTAAGTAAATCTTAAATAATTTGGGCCCCATAGAACAACCTTGTCGCAGTCTTGTCTTAACTAACAGCACTTTCGTATTAATGTTTTAGGGCGGAAGTAGATGTGTAGCTTATTTTAGCATTACTTAAAGCTTTCAACATTTTGCAATGGGGTACGCTGTCGTATGTTTTATCGAGGCCGATAAAGGTTAAATATATTGCTCTGCCATCTCCAAGCATCTGTTCACACAACTGTTTGAGGCTAAAGATGTTAACTAAGCATGAACTCCCCAAAACCAGTCTGTTTTTCGGATTCGTCAAATTCCTTTTCCAGTCTCGGTACACTCAGCTTACTGTACCAATAACGCTTATGCCTCTGTAATTACTGTATTCAGCTTTACTTCCTTTTTTTTGTGAATGAACGAAATATAAGGTTGCTTTCATTCCTTTTGTATTGGGTCGTCGTCCATGCACTTAATAAGAATTGCCATTAATAATTCAATTAGATTCGCTGGACCATTTTCTTTAATACTCGACTTAAAGAGTTGTTTCAAAAAAGGCACATCTTCCGTTGAAGTTTAGAAAAGACCTAGAAAACTGATTTCTGCGTCTACCCCCGAAAATAGCGATGCAGTTCACGACATAATATCAGACCGTCGAATTAGGCTGAAACCAATATCTCAAACACAGAAGATTTCATATGAATGCGTCCATCACATAGGTGGCGTAAACTTAAATATAAAAAAAAGATCTGCAGAATGAACCCCCAAATGTTTGAATGTCGGTAAGAAGCGAGAAAGAGTAGAAGCATTGCGCTCAATTTGTGCTCGTTTTGAATATGCCGACTTCTTGAGTCGTTTATTATCATGGATGAAACTTGGGTACATTTCTACGAACCAGAAGCAGAACAGCAATTCATAGAATGGAAGCTCTGTGGGTATCCAAGGCCTAACAAGTTTTGTGTTCAAAAATGTGCGGGAAAGTTTTTGCCTTAATTTTTTTGATAGCCGTGGGGTAATCATGACTGACTCCCTCGGACTATTATCTCTTCCCTCAAATAAAAAAGAGTTTGAAAGGACGTAAACGAATAGGTAACAGAAGCTGTGGAGGGCTTGTTTGCAGAACAAGAAAAATCTTTCTCATAAAGGTTTAGAGGTGAGGTAAAAATATAGCAAGACATCCTCAATACCAGACACGTAAACGTGTTGCCTATAATAATAAACTAAACTAGAAAATATCAGGCAGCAGAAATGATAATTTTTCTCACCTTCGGAAATTCCATTGTTGCCGCAAAATAGTACATGACAATACTTTGCGTACGCTAGTATAGTGTAATTCCCCAATTCCAGAATTACCCGTATAAGAATGAAACGAGCTATTTCACAAACCCATGAGTACTGAGTTTTGTCCTTAAGTAGGCCATAAACTGATTTATTGAAACAATCTAACTGCATCCTCATTTATTGGTAAAAATAGTTAAAAACCTGCTGCTTTATTGATTATATCCGCTACTACTAACTGTGACATCATATGTTTTCTAATTATTATGGCAAATCCAGTTTTCATAAACCAGATTTAATTGACTCAAGCACTTGTGATTTCAAAGCAATGAAATTCTTTTCAACTACTCGTAGCGCATGCACGCTACAATGTGTGTCAGGTATTCCCATCTCGCATTTACAAGTTTAGTTAACACTCAGTTTCAACTCATACAGACGCTTCTAAAATGGGAACAACGTTAGTGAACCTAACCTTGATAATATTTGTTGTAATATGCGCTACCCAGGAAGCTCCCGAGGTAAAAATAGCCCAAGGAACCCTAAGGGGTACATACAGAAAAACTTGGAAAGGAAGGCTTTTCAAAGCTTTCACCAGCATACCCTATGCGAAACCACCTGTTGGTGACCTCAGGTTTAAGGTTAGTTTTATTATTATCGTTATAGCTTCAAATATAACCTTTAACGAAGCGTTTATATGAGAATGTGATAGCTATAATTCCCTAGTATTTATAAATCAAATAGTAAATGTGCAAGAATACTAAAGATATATAAATTTAAATCTACTTTTTATTGATTTATCCAAAATTTTATTTAACAGATAATGTGTTAATGCAGGTGTCTGTTGCTCCCGATCCTTGGGAAGGAATTTTAGATGCTTCAAAACCCCATGCAATATGCCCTCAACTGGATATATTTTTTAGCCCTAACGAAATAAGCGGAAATGAAGATTGCCTGTATCTCAACGTATTTGCGCCACAGGTAAATACATTATTTATTTTAACTACTTGAATCACTTTAAGTACTTTCGAAATTTCAAAGCCATCAAATTCATTGTAACTACAACAAATTATTACCGATGCATTTTTAAATATTTAATAATTTCTTACGTTATTAGTAGCTTCAGCGTACTTATGCGAACGTTTTGTCCGTCCGTCTGTCTGTCTGTGTTGGATCGCCTGTCCGTCCGTCCGTCCGTCTGTCTGTCTGGATCGCCTGTAACTTTCGAACGGCTACAGATATCGAAATTTTGAAAGGGGGCAAAGTTGTTGCTAAGGTCCCGAGCACCTTCATGCGCTATTTGGTTTTGGCGAAAGGTGGCGATTTTCCACTTTGCAAAATTTCCAAGCATTGTAGCACAGTGGCGGCTTGTCCACTTGGCGCCATCTACAGAAGTTCGGTGGTCACGTTTTGAACTACACATTCTGGGTGCACTATAATACTTAATGTTTTCGCAGTGCTGAAGCTACTCTTTAGACCTGTACTTGAGCAGTTTATTAATTTTAATAAGGTATTTGAATATTATTTTACTGATTACTGATGTTGCTAATTTTTGCTATATTGCAAGTCTAATTTATCTTATTGTAACGCTAGAATAATTCTTTTGATCCGCTTTCAGTTAAAAAAAAATTATTTTTATAATATTGCTAAATAAATATCCTAAGAAGAATTAGGGTTTAGTGATATCAATAAATTTAGTTATGATATAAATCAGTTTTTAGTCTGATTTTTTTCTCTCAACAGAACATTCAGGCATTAAATTATACGCATACGCAAGTTGTGACATATGACTTGGGACAGCGTAAAATTATTGGATTTTTATTTCTATAGAATTCTATTATAAGGAAAACACTTATACAGTAAATGGATGCAGTGTGAATTACTGGTATTTCTATTTATAGTTATACAACATAACTCAACAAAAAATAGTATCATTGACAGCAATATGTAGATTTCAACATAGAGTATGTATATTTACATGTTTGCTTAACGATAGATCCTTACCTTGTATTTTTTTTTTTTCAAAAATGGTATTTTACATTATTCCAAATTTTTACGATTTTTATTTTAAGTTGGGAAATTTTCCCAGGATGGTAAGTCTCAGTATATTTTGGTAATATATCACAATATTTCAATATGCAACAAAGTTAGAAAACGTCAAGTAAGTCGATGTTATTATTTTCGACTCAGTGTTTAATTTCTTTTTTTTTTTCGATTACCGGTTATACAGCAGAATTTAATTGACCACACAGATATAGGTATACCGGGTGACAATGAGACTAGGACCTTGTTTATATCTTCTTTATTTATGAATCGATTTGGATAAAATTTTATACCAAGATACTAGACATAATTTCTGATTGGCTGATAGCTATAGTCAAAATGACTGACTTCCGGTTTTACCGGAAATGATACTAACTTTGATTTTTTAAATGGAACACCCTGTATATTTTATGTTTTTATGAATTTACGGGTCAAACTGCATATAACAGTATTGACAAATTTCAATTTTTTTAAACAAAAAAAATATTTTTAAAATTTTTATTTTTTACCATAGAAGGCCTTGACTTGGAAAAATCTATTCTAATTGACTCTAGCAACTCTTAGTAATAGCTATTTCATCAATAAGGTCAATAACAAATCTTTAATAAAAGAATATAATTTGCTAAACTCGTTTTTTAAGAAAAAGTCACTTTTTTTAAATGGCACCTACTAAGGACCATCTTGCCATTAGATAGAAAATGTAATTGCCAATCTAACGATATGTATCATGCACTACTTTATCTTTATCTGAAACTGAAAATTAATTAATTAATTATTTGTTTAAAGCTATTTAAAAAACCAATGTCAGTGTCACTTCCGGTGAAACCGGAGGTGACACTAACTTTGGTTCTTTAAATAGATCACTCTATATGTTTTATGTTTTTGGAATCTACGACTCAAATTACATACAGCAGTGTTGCCAAATTTGCTTTGGTATTATTAGTTATTACATAAAATATTTTAAAAAATAATTAATTAATTAATTTTCAGTTTCAGATAAAGATAAAGTAGTGCATGATGGTAATTGGTAATTAAATTTGATGTTTAATGGCAAGATGGCCCTTGGTAGGTGTTATTTAAAAAAAGTGACTTTTTCTTAAAAAACTAGTTTAGCAAACTATATTATTTTATTAAAGGTTTGTTATTGGCCTTATTTTATTTATTTTATTTAATTTGCACTCAGCCAACAGCCGTTAGGCCAATTATAGGCGTCGCTGTGCAGTTATTGATTATTGATAAAATAGCTATTATTAAGAGTTGTTAGAGTCAATTAGAATAGATTTTTCCAAGTCAAGACCTTCTATGGTAAAAAATAAAAATTTAAAAAAATTTTTTTTGTTTAAAAAAATTGACATTTGTCAATACTGTTATATGCAGTTTGACCCGTAAATTGATAAAAACATAAAATATACAGGGTGTTCCATTTAAAAAATCAAAATTAGTATCATTTCCGGTAAAACCGGAAGTCAGTCATTTTGACTATAGCTATCAGCCAATCAGAAATTATGTGTAGTATCTTGGTATAAAATTTTATACAAATCGATTCATAAATAAAGATGATATAAGCATGGCCCTAGCATCATTGTCACCCGGTATACCTATCGGGTTGAAACGTTCATCGCCGTTGTCCGAAGCATAGGTGTTATTTTCTTCTATTTCACTATTCTCTCTTCTAAGTTTCGCCTGTTCATTGTTTTTCTAATTTCTCATTTTCAGGTTATTTTGTGTCTGCCCTTTGATCTTGTTTGTAGTGGTACTCACTGCATTGCTGATTTTGAGAAATTTTCGTCTGTCAGTCTCTGAACTTGGTTATATCAAGTAGTTGTAATCTTTCTAGCCTTTATTATTGTACCTTCTAGGCACATCCGTTGATTTACTATCTCACTTGTTATTCTATCTCATCGTGGTATTCTTACGAATCTTCAAAATTTGTCCTTTCCATTATATCGAATCTTCTCTATTCCTCACTGAAATTCCTCCTGCGTCACCTCCACATACCATGGTGCTTTTTCTTGCTTGATATATGTTAGTTTTAACTTTTTTTAATTAAATCTGTACAATACAGAATACTATTTAGGCAAGCTATTGCTTTTCTGGCTTGAATTATTCTAGCATTAATTGCATTACCTGATCTACACTTATCGAAAACTACTCTTAAAATAAATTCATTATTTCTACACTTTCATCTAATCTTAAGTTGTCCGATTTTGCTTCCACATATTATATACCAATATATTCAAATTCATTTCGAGGCTTGTTATATATTCCAGACTTCTTTTATGACTTGTTAGCAAGTCCGCCAGGTCGTCGAGATTTGTAGTATATCGATTCACGTGCTCCATAATTTCTTAAACATTTACGCTTCCATTGCTGCAGATCCCATTATATGTACATTTTAAAGAGGTTAGAAAACATACTGCAGCCTTGCAAAAGTCCCATTGTAACTTTGAAAGGTTTGGATAATTTAATTTGCATATATTTTTGACTAGGGAGGGTGTTCATTTTACTGAAATCAGTTAAAGGTTAAAAACTGTTTCCAAAGATGCTGCGTCGTCAGAATCCACTGTCCGTCGATGAGCAAATGAATGTAAGCATGTCAGAGAGAGCCTAGAAGATGATGTAACAAGTAGAAGACCTGCAACGCACAGAACCTTGAAATGGTTGCCAAAATAGAGAAGTTAGTTCTGGAAGATAGGCGAATTACCGTTTAATCGATAGCCAAGACTGTGAAGATTGACGAGAAATCGGTTAGATGAATATTGCATGACATTTTGCAGATGAATAAGGTTTCAGCTAGATGGGTGCCACGAATGTTGACACCTTTGTACAAACAAGAACGAGTGAACATCTCTCGCGAGCTTTTGGAATGTGCCAATGTAGATTCTGACAATTTTTTGACCGAATTATCACTATGGATGAAAGTTGGGTCCATCACTCTCCTCCTCCAAAGAAGTTCAGGGTGAAACCTTCAAACTTTCTCGATAGTGGTCGTATCATCAATGGGGCATATTATTGCAACCTTTTGACTAAATTGCAGGATGAAATCAAAATCAAACGCCGTGGACTACTGCGATAAAGGAGTTATCTTGCTGCATGATAATGTGTCCTCACACAAATGCGCTGCAGCTACATCAAAAGTGAAGTAAATGGGCTTCAAAGTACTTCTACGCCCAGGCTTCACTGTTGCCAGTTAAATTTGTGTCTGCTTCCGTATAATTGTTGGCATTTTGACATTAAAAGTGCAACAGTGTGAATATAGAGGTTGTAAAAAAAATCCATGGTGTTTCCATGTCACAGTTGAACTTCCGTTACAAATCATGCATGCAACCTGATAGAAACATCTAACAGCGTACTGGGAAGAAGAAATATAGTGAATGCATTATATTTGTCTTTTTTTTATCGGGTCTTGGATTTCGTTGTTCCACCACATTGCTTTGCCATTTATATCGCGTCTCTCTGCTAACGTTTCTCGAGCTACTTTCTGAATGCGTTTAATAATGTCTTCCAACTCTCGCTTTTTATCCTATTTACGGGTATCTGTTGGGTCCCATTTTCGTCAAGGGTAGAAACCTGACCCCTTAAAATATTACTTTTATCTATTCCCGAGCTAAAGCAGAAATAGACAACCTTTTATATTTTAAGGTGCTCACCCTGTCTATATTTAATCAAAAGTATATTCGATTGAGAGCCAGGTAGACATACAATTCACATGCAAAATATCGCCCCTCTCCAACAAATAGCTTTTGATCTATAACGCCAACAGACGCACAGGCAGACAGGCGGAATAAAGAAAACATGTTTTTCGTCATCTATGGACCCTGAAAGGTGAAGATGAACGGAGAGACGGCAGACGCTCAGATAGACGGACAGACAGGCGAACTAAATTGAAAAAAACATATTTTTCGTCATGCAACACCACAGATTCTCATTCAGCAGATCATAAATTACATTCACACTAATTTTTAGCTTTATACTTTGTTTTTATGTCAGTTAGGTTAAATGCCTAAATGTACTAAATGTACTAAAACGGACAACCGTTTCTACGATCTTGCAGTGAAAGTCGAACGAGAATTCTGATTAAGTGCAAGCATTTCAAAGTGGAATGTGTTCAATTTACAAGAGTTAAACAATATAAAATTATTCTATACTTTATTAACATAACATCTTACACAAATGATAATAGAAATAGAAGAATATAAAAAATAAGAACTTGGTGCATACATTTTTTTATTACTTTTACGTATATATTTACATACACAGAACGATTGTTGAATAGAAACACGTTTGGATCACGTAGGCACGACTTGGTCATCATGGCACATGCATGAGGTTATTGAAATTGTTTATTGGCATATTAGTGAGCTGTCTACAAAATTTATTTGCCATTGTTTCTTTGTGGTCATCTTTACAGAGCTAGAAAATGGAATTTACTATAGAAAATTCATCCAAAGGTAGTGTGCATACTGTCATTCAATTTTTAGCCGCCAAAGGACGTCAACAACTAGAAATCCATGAGAAAATTAAAACTGCCGATGGTGACCATAGTTATTCTCGCATAGTAGTGGTTTAGCGGAGCAGAAAATTTCGACAAGGAAGAGAGTTAACTAAAGTCTACGCTCATCCAGCACATGTTCAAGTTGCAACTTCTGTTGAAAATGTGAGGCGTTTGAAAACTGCTTTACGTGCAAATAGACCCATTAAAGTCACATAACTTTCTGAAATGATGAGCATCAGTATAGAAAGTGTTCGTTCCATTATTCATACTCATATTATCACAAAATCCATTAAAACAATTACTAAAGGAATAGCGATTCACTTCGGACGTGGAAGTGCAGACTGCCATTCGAAAATAGTTTTGTCAACAGCAGCAAGAAATTTACCAGCAGGAAATCTCTAGATTAGTACAACACTGGGAGATTTTTTTTAATTGAATTACCAGGTATTATGCTACAGGCTCCAAACGTGTTTCTATTGAACAATCCTCGTATAATTTTTTTCTTCGGTCGAGGGTAGAAATCAGTTTCCAGGTTACATACATTGTGGCATAAATAATGTGCTTTCTACCTAGAGAGCAAATAGGTATACGTATTTGTTCTTTGTTTTTATTTTAAACAATATAAGGACAATGTCATGGTATGCATAATATAAACACAATTCAAAGGCTACTACTATTGCAGCAAAATTCCGATTGACTGTAATGCTGTGTAGATATACTCGTTTCTAGCGTTTCCGTTCTCGGTCGTGGAAAACATAGTATATACTACAATAACCCCTGTTCCTTAATAATAAATAGGGGTGTTTTATATACCGGGTGACAATGAGACTAGGGCCATGCTTATATCTTCTTTATTTATGAATCGATTTGGATAAAATTTTATACCAAGATACTAGACATCATTTCTGATTGGTCGATAGATATGGTCAAAATTGCTGACTTTCAGTTTTACCGGAAATGATACTAACTTTGTTTTTTTAAATAGAACACCCTGTATATTTTATATTTTTCTGCATCTACGAGTCAAATTACATATAAAAGTCTTGCCAAATTTAAATTTTTTTAAACGAAAAATTTATTTTCTTTATTAATTTTCAGTTTCAGATAAAGATCAAGTAGATGCATATCGTTAGATTGGTAATTACATTTTCTATCTAATGGCAAGATGGCCCTTAGTAGGTGCCATTTAAAAAAAGTGACTTTTTCTTAAAAAACGGATTTTGCAAATTATATTCTTTTATTAAAGGTTTGTTATTGACCTTATTGATAAAATAGCTATTATTAAGAGTTGCTAGAGTCAATTAGAAAAAAAATTTCTAAGTAAAGGCCTTCTATGGAAAAAAATAAAAATTAAAAATATAATTTTTTTGTTTAAAAAAATGCAAATTTCGCAAGACTATTATATGTAATTTCACTCAAAGAATCAGAAAAACATAAAATATACAGGGCGTTCCATTTAAAAACTCCAAGTTGGTATCATTTCCGGTAAAACAGGAAGTCAGCCATTTTGACTATATCTATCGGCCAATCAGAAATTATGTCTAGTATCTTGGTATAAAATTTTATCCAAATCGATTCATAAATAAAGAAGATATAAGCATGGCCCTAGTCCCATTGTCACCCGGTATAATAAAATAATTAATGGCAAGGGAAACTACACTTTATAATTATTAAGTTTCAATTGAAATTCACCTGTCAAACTTAAGGCAAATTAAAATAGTGTAACAAAATTACGACAAATAAATGGTTTATTGCCTTTTTCCTATTTTATCTATTTGCAATAAACATTCGGCCTAGCTCCGTAAAACATGAGACAATCCTGGTTCAGGGGGGTGGATTCATAAAAATTTACGAAAAACTTGGTATGACGAATAACTTGTTGTATGACAAACACGCGCAAATATTTCTGGCAAATGCACAATTTTATCTGACATTTAGCTAACATAAATTTTACTCAACGAACGCAATGATCTGCTAGTGCACAAAACAGCGTAAATTGAATTTTAAAGCCACCAAAATGGCAACGACGCGTTAGGTGTCTTAGCAACTCGATATTCAAATGTTTATAAAGGAAATTATGATTGATAACAGTTTTAACCTTATGGACTACAGTTTTGATGTCATGTCTTTGCCTAACCACTAATATTGTCTTTTTCTTGGAATAATTGTTACAACACATGCTCTGCTTTTAAATCACTTTTGTTTATAATGCACTGAGAGTTCATTTAACGTAACACGACTCAGTCCCGTGGCCTCGTTGGAGGGCGGGCGAGGGTTAAGCAAAATGGCTTCCGGCGACTGGTGTTTTTGCCCTGGTAACTCAGTCGGCCAATGGTGCTTTCCCCGGTAGGCGGGGCAGACCTCAGAGTAAGAGCAAGACAGAGAGAGAGAAAGAGAGAGAGAGAGAGAGACACAAATGTATTTACAAAGTTCTTTTTATGTTATTTATTCAGTATTTACACCTATATACAAAAGAGGGCAATCGGACGCCTGGACGGCTCTCCCGTTAGCGGGGCGGGAGGGGGCGCCGAGGGTGGCGGGGGGCCTGGTGCTGGTGGCGGCACCGAGGACTCGGCGTTCGGGCTCGGGGCCTGCTTGAACCGGACGGCGGCGGGTGGTGACTCCGGGGCGGTGGCGACGGGCGTCGGCGCTGTGGAGAGCGCGGCGCTGGGCGGCGAGGCCGATCCGGGGCTGAGCGCTTCTCGCGACGAGGGGACGGTGCCGGGGAGTGGCAGCGCGTTTCGGAGCGGCGGCGTCCTTTCGACCGAAAGCGTTGTCCGCGGCGACTGCCGGGGATGAGCCGGGGCTGTTGGCTCAGGGGTGCTAGCGGGCGCCGGAGCGCGCACGCGTGGCGCCTGTGGTACTGGGGGGAGGACCGGAGGTTGCTTCCTGGGTGGCGGCGCGGGGGCAGGTCCACCTCTTGGAGTGCCCAGGGTATGGGGGCGGCGGCGCTTCGGAGGACGGCGTTCCACAGCTGCTCGAACTCGTGTCGCTCGAAGGGCTCGGAGTGGAGGTGTAGTTCCCACTCCGGCACTGGAGAGTGGTGGAGGCCTTCGTCGCCGGGGGCGGGGGTCCGCGGGTGGCTACGGTCGGTCGGAGCGGAGGGCGGGTCCACCGCCGGGCTGGGGATGGAGGCGCGGCCTGGCGTCCGGGGCCGGTGTCCCTGAGGTGCTCCGTGAGGACTGGCTGCTTCGGGGGTGGCGGGCGACGTGGGCCCAAACAGACGGTCGAACAAGGCCTTCAACCTAAGGAGGGGCAAGGAAGGACAAACAAATTAACACAAAAAAAAACAAAACAAAACGAGACAACAAAACCAAACACATCAATTAAACACTGGAAGGTGAATTGTGGCGGCCTGCTTACGTCATCCTCTGTCCATATGGCACTTGCTGGCTAATCGGCTATGTCCCGAGGACACTTAGCCTTTAGTCCGCACAAGGGTGCGTGTTAAAGGAAGTGTTTTGGAACTGGTGATTCGGCTAAGTCCCGCTGACACTTAGCCATTAGTCCGCACGAGGGTGCGTGTTAAAGGAAAGTGTGTGGAACTCGTGATTCGGCTAAGTCCCGCTGACACTTAGCCTTTAGTCCGCACGAGGGTGCGTGTTAAAGGAAAGTGTGTGGAACTCGTGATTCGGCTAAGTCCCGCTGACACTTAGCCTTTAGTCCGCACGAGGGTGCGTGTTAAAGGAAAGCGTGTGGAACTCGATGTTGATGGCTGGACTGATGGCTGGAACTCTTCCCTTCCTCAACAAACACCGGGGTTTATAAGGGCCTGGCCGGCTTTGTCTGCCGCACCCTTGCTCGTGATTGGCTGAACGGTAGTGGGGACGCTTGCAGATTTGATATAATTTGCATCCGCGGCTCGGATCTCCGCGGCGCGAAGTGCTACCTTGATGAAAATCTCTGCATCGTCTTCGTCTTGGAAAAACTCGCATTTTGAGCCTTTATTTCATATGTTTTGCTCGTATAATAATAAAGCTGCGATTTGTAATCTCTTGGATGGGATTATTTACGTCGGGGCCGAGCTCTGAGTTTTTTTTCTACGCCGCGGCGCGAAGTTCCCTTGCGTTGAAACCAAGCGTACGGTTTTTGTCTAAAACCAACTTGAATTTTGAGTCCTTACTCGGCCAGTTTCGCTTGCAATTTGGTTCTTATTCTCGATTAAACTTATCCTACACTAACATTCATATGCTTGCTGCGCGAGCTTTTTCTTTTGCAGAAGCGGCGATCGGTGAACTGCTCTGCGTTCGCGTTCGTTGTCCCGCCTTCGCACTAGTTCCGTGATTTGTGTGTTTCTAATTTAATTAGCCCTCGCGATATATATTCCTATTATCTTCTTGACCGCGGCTTGAACTCGGCTCTTTCCTAGCCTTGCCGGCGCCTCGGTGCTGTAAATGTTTCCGTTGTATCGGCATATTTAACTGTTTGTAAAAGGTCCCGAAAGCCTTTTATTGCTTTTGTTATGGCAGTGTTGGATCGTGTACCGACGTGCGTTTATGGGGTTTGTTTCTTCGGCGGCGCGTACTGGGCTGATGCGTGAATTTCCCCGCATTCAAATCTTGCTCTTCCGCGCTTCCTAACCGAAACAAAAGCGCCTATCGGTGTATAATCACGATTTCTGCACTTGTCGCGGCAGCTTCCGCGCGGTGGGCCCGTTTACAGCCGGCGTTTTCGCTGTTGTCTAACTGCTTTGATGTATTTATGAGGGTTTTAGCGCTCGAGCCGGCCGTGAGAACTGTTTACGCGGTTTAGGCTCGGCAGCTGTGCATAGCGTTCTTTTGGGCTCGCGATGTATTTATTAATTTTTGTTTTTGTTCTTGATTCTGATTGCGTGGCGAGGGCGTACCATACGTACATAGGATGGCGGAGGCTCTTGCGTGCCTCTGGATCATATCAATTCCCCCCTCTTTCGGCGTCCTCGACCCGCATAGGATCAATGGCGCGGCCAGGAAAGGGGCGGAGTTGATCGGTGTGTAGCTTTATGAGGCCTTGGTTCTTTTGTATTAATTAGATGTTGGGTCCTAGCTGCCTGGTCACGAGGTAAGGTCCGCCCCATTTAGGTTGGAATCCGGCGTGGCGGTTTTCGGCGGCGTTGGACAAGGGTTATTCCTTCGTGAGGACTTCTTGTCTGGGGTGGAAGATGGGTGGCTCGGGGCCAGGTTCCGCTGGTGGCCTTGGAACGGCGTGGGCTCAAATTGCCTCGTCTCGGGGTGCTCGTTGGTGGGCTTGTGGGGGTATGAGATCGTTGTTCCCTCTCTCGGGCGCCTGAAATTGCCATTCGCCTGGTCGTAGGATTTCTTTCCCAAACATGGCGTGGGCCGGGGTGCATCCCATCCCCTGGTTTTTCCTGGTTCGCAGGGCAAACAAGATGGAGGGCAGGTGCTTGTCTCAATTTGGTGTGATTCCCTTTGTAAGTGCAGGCGGAGTCCGCGTTTGATCTCCTGGTTTCTCCTCTCGGTGGGGTTGGCCTGTGGGTGATAGGCCGCTGTGGTCCATTGCTGGGTTGCCCATCGCTGGCAAGCGTGCTGCCAAGGGGTGCTGACGAACTGGCGGCCGTTATCGGTTAATAGAGCGCGTGGGTAGCCGTATCTGGAGAATACTTTGTCTTCGAGGGTTCTTATCAGGATGGGGGCTGTGCTGCGGGGTAGGGCGAATGCTTCGGTCCACCGTGTGAATAGGTCGGTGACCACTAAAATAAACCGCTTACCGCGGGTAGAGCGGGGGTAGGGGCCCATTAGATCGAGGGCCAGAGTGTCCCAGGCGTGCCGAGGCTGGTGAGGTCGGTGTGCCGCCTTGGCCTGGTTGCGACCCTTCTTACATCTCAGGCACAAGACGCAAAGCCGGACGTAGTCCCGGATGTAGGCGCGCATGTCCGGCCAAAAGAAGTGCCGTGTGATCGCTCTCGTGGTTTCGGCTATCCCGGGATGACCCGCTAGGGTATGGTCATGGTATGCGTATACTACCTCGGCGCGGGCCTCGTGGGGTAGTACCAGTCGCGGACCCGCGGGGTTTTGTCGGTACAGGTAGCCGTAGCTGACGTCGTAGTGCTCTTGTACTTCCTGCAGGGCTGGCGTAGGATGGGGGCTGGCATAGCTCTCATGCCACTGGTTAAACAGGGTCTGGGTGGCGGGGTCGGTCAGCTGCAGTTGCTGGATCCGGGTGGTGAGCTCGGGTATTTGGGCGACCAAGAGGTTGACCCGGGGCTGGGCCATGCATTCAGGACACTGTTCGTAGTATTGCCTTATTTCCTGCGTTATGTTGGGGCAGCTATGGTACTTCGATAGGAAGTGGACAATCTCGGCGGCGGTGCGGTGATGTCCGCGGTACCAGTGGTAGTAATCGAGAATACTAGTTTTTGCTATGGTTGGTATGGCGTGGGACGGTGCCAAGCGCTGGGGGTGCTGGTTCGCCTGCTTGGGGTTGGTCCTATTTTCTGACGGGTTGGTGCTCACTTGGGAGCCTGCTTCTGCCCCGTTGTCGGGGCGGTGGGTGACAGCCATCACCACCGGGTGCTCTTCGTCTGGGGTTTCTGTTTGGGGTTGCAGAAAGGGAAGGAGGTGGTCTGCGTTATCCCAGAGGGTATCCGGGTGTTCTCCCGCGGGCTGCCTTGATAGGGCGTCTGGGAGCTCATTGGCCTTTCCGGGGCAGTGCTCGATGTCGAAGGTGTAATCCTGGAGGAATAGCGCCCATCGGATCAGTTTGGCCAGCTGGTCCTTTTGCGCGTTGAGCCAGGTGAGAGCCTTGTTGTCTGTCCGGAGAGTGAATTTTCGTCCCTCTAGGTAGGGTCGGTATCTCTTTATTGCCCATACTGCGGCTAAGCATTCCTGCTCGTTGGAGTGGTAGCGGGTCTCAGCGGGGGAGAATCTTGCACTAGCGTATGAGACTATGTCTCGGCCGCCATCTGGGCGTTCCTGGAACAGCACTGCCGCTATCCCTAATTGGCTGGCGTCTGTCTGCAGCACAAAGGGTCTAGAGGCGTCGGGTCTGGCGAGGTGAAGGGGGGTGCGGAGGGCGTCCTTAATAGCCTCCAGGGCGTGTTGAGCTTCTTCGGTCCAGGCCCATTTTTTCTTGGGGCTCAATAGATCGGTGAGTGGAGCGGCTAAGTCCGCAAAGTTTGGGACGTATTCCCGGAGCCAATTGCATAGACCAAGAAACTGCCTGAGCTTCTTGCGGCTGGTCGGGCGATGGTGTTGATTACCTGCTCTATGTGCTCGGGTTGGGGTTCGTTCCCGTCTGGGCCTATTGTGTGTCCGAGGTAGCGCAGTCTATCTTCCCCAAATCGGCACTTGTTTACGGAGCAGATCAGCCCACGTTCCTGAAAGCGCTCGAGAACCTTTCTCAAGTGATTGAGGTGCTCCGCCCAGGACGTAGAGTAAATGATTATGTCATCCAAGTAGACCAAGCAAAACCGATGCAGGTATCCTACCAGGACTTCGCGGGCCATCAGTCGTTGAAAGGTCATGGGTGCTGTTTTCAGACCGAAGGGCATGACGCGGAATTGATACGCGGCTCCATCAGGAGTGGTGAAGGCGGTGTACGCCCGTGACTCAGGGTGGAGGGCAATCTGCCAATACCCGGACTTCAGGTCGAGGGACGTGAAAATGCTGGCGGGACCGAGATCCTTCAAGGTCTCGTGTATTAGAGGGAGTACCGCAGGTTCATCCCGGGTGGCTTCATTCAGGCGCCTAAAGTCCAGGCAGAACCTAGGCGTGGAGTCCTTCTTGGTTACCACTACGATGGGGGAGTTGTGCGGAGAGTGGCTCGGCTCTATAAATCCCTTGGCTAACATTTCCTCGATCTGTTCGGTAATTATTCGTTTCTTGTCCTCCGAATAGCGATACTGGGGGCTCCTGATGGGTGCGTCGTGAGTCGTCCTGATAACGTGCTGTAGAGTACGGGTGGAAGGTGCAGTGGTTCTCCACACGTCTGGGAATTCATTCAGTACGGCACCCAATCGCACCTTCCACTGGTTAGGCATGTGTGGTCCGAGGTTGGTGAGCTGCAGGGGCTCTTGTTGTCGAGCGGGCGTCTGCTCGGGGCCTAGGCAGTAGGTGGTGCTCCTTTGTGTGGTACCGTGGTGAATGCATCGGCGAGTGAAATCAAACGTCGCTTCTTGTTCGGTCAGCCAGGGTAGTCCCAAGATGAGGTCTTCCCGCAGATCCTCCGCCACGATGCAGGGGGTGGTGTACGCCGCTAGTTCGATACTGAGCTGAACCCGGCTTTCCCCTTTTAACTTCATGGTGGCATTCTCTTGGGCCATCTTAGCTTCCGAATGGTGGTATGGTTTGCTGTCGTCGCCTTGAACCCATTGGGCGTTGATGAAATTATGTGTGGCGGCCGAGTCTACTAGAGCGTGAACCTCCTGCTTTCCGGGCTCGAGTCGCACGAGAATACGGGGCAGGGGCCGACTAAGGGGGGCGCTTATCGCGTGGCACTGGCCTGGGCCGTGGGCTGGGTTTCGGCGTTGACTCGCTCCGGCCTTCCTCCGTTTCCCGACGTCTCGTCGCGGGGCGGTTCCGTCCGGGTGATCGGTGGGTTGTTGGCAGCTCGTGCGGGTGCATTAGGGCGCGTTGGCTCTGGTTGGCGGCGCTGGGGGCAGTCCCTAATGAAATGGTAGCCCGGGCAGTAATAACAACGGGGCAGTGCGGGGTTCGGGTTCTCGCGGGGACGGATTTCCCGGGCTGGGGGTGGGGCTTGACCCTCCAAATCTTTTTCAATGGCGGCGACTTTGTCGAGCAGTTCATCCATGCTCATGGGTGGGGCGAGCCTCAAGTATGGCCGGATGGCTGGTTTGAGCAGCTCCACCAAGATGGGTGGCTACCAAGGACTGCATCGGTTGCTGTACTTCCAGGCGTCGTACCAATTGAATTTTTCGCAGGAGAAATATCTCGGCGTTTTCCCGGACTCCTTGCTTCTGGCCGTAAAGTTGGGTGGTCAGGGCAGCGCGGATTTCCGGGCTGTCGAATTTTTTTTTGGAGCGTTCCTCGAACTCCGTCCATGCCAATGGTAACGATGCGTAGGGCTGCCACCATTGACTGGCTTTGCCCTGTAGGGCGCCTGTTGCTACCTTGAGTAATTCTCCGTTGGAGCAGCCTCCCTGCGCTTGGTATCGGACACAATGGTCCAGGAACTCCTGGGGATCGTCCAAATCTTCTCCCTTGAAAACGGGGACGGGGTCGACCTTTTTGGGTGCTGCTATGGTCGCCAGGAGAGTTCGAAATTGTTCGGCAGAAAAGGCCACCGTGCTTGAGTCGGTTGGCGTTCCCTGGGGGTGTGTTGGGCGCCACTGGGAATTCTCGATACCCAGAATTTGAGCGGGCTGAGCCGCCGTTGTTCCCAGGTTCGCGTGGAAGTGCGTTCCAGGGGGTAGTGGTTCCCTGCTGGCCGGTCGTTGTGCCGGGCTCTCGCTCGGGGGCGGCGTCCTTTGTCCACCTTGGAATAGTGACGCGGCGATTACATCGGAGCTATGCAGGCTTCCACTTGTCTGTGCTGCTTGCGCCTGCTCCTCGCTCCTCTCTGGGGTTTCTCCCATGTTTCTTTTGCTCTTGGTCTTGACCATTGTTGGCTGCGTGTTCTTCCTTCTGGTCTTCACCAAAACAGGCCCCACGTTTTTGGGCGCCAATTAATACGACTCAGTCCCGTGGCCTCGTTGGAGGGCGGGCGAGGGTTAAGCAAAATGGCTTCCGGCGACTGGTGTTTTTGCCCTGGTAACTCAGTCGGCCAATGGTGCTTTCCCCGGTAGGCGGGGCAGACCTCAGAGTGAGAGCAAGACAGAGAAAGAGAGAGAGAGAGACACAAATGTATTTACAAAGTTCTTTTTATGTTCTTTATGCAGTATTTACACCTATATACAAAAGAGGGCGATCGGACGCCTGAACGGCTCTCCCGTTAGCGGGGCGGGAGGGGGCGCCGAGGGTGGCGGGGGGCCTGGTGCTGGTGGCGGCACCGAAGACTCGGCGTTCGGGCTCGGGGCCTGCTTGAACCGGACGGCGGCGGGTGCTGACTCCGGGGCGGTGGCGACGGGCGTCGGCGCTGTGGAGGGCGCGGCGCTGGGCGGCGAGGCCGATCCGGGGCTGAGCGCTTCTCGCGACAAGGGGGCGGTGCCGGGGAGTGGCAGCGCGTTTCGGAGCGGCGGCGTCCTTTCGACCGAAGGCGTTGTCCGCGGCGACTGCCGGGGATGAGCCGGGGCTGTTGGCTCAGGGGTGCTAGCGGGCGCCGGAGCTCGCACGCGTGGCGCCTGGGGTCCCGGGGGGAGGACCGGAGGTTGTTTCCTGGGTGGCGGCGCGGGGGCAGGTCCACATCTTGGAGTGCCCAGGGTATGGGGCGGCGGCGCTTCGGAGGACGGCGTTCCACAGCTGCTCGAACTCGTGTCGTTCGAAGGGCTCGGAGTGGAGGTGTAGTTCCCACTCCGGCACTGGAGAGTGGTGGAGGCCTTCGTCGCCGGGGGCGGGGGTCCACGGGTGGCTACGGTCGGTCGGAGCGGAGGGCGGGTCTACCGCCGGGCTGGGAATGTAGGCGCGGCCTGGCGTCCGGGGCCGGTGTCCCTGAGGTGCTCCGTGAGGACTGGCTGCTTCGGGGGTGGCGGGCGACGTGGGCCCAAACAGACGGTCGAACAAGGCCTTCAACCTAAGGAGGGGCAAGGAAGGACAAACAAATTAACACAAAAAAACAAAACAAAACGAGACAACAAAACCAAACACATCAATTAAACACTGGAAGGTGCGCTGTGGCGGCCTGCTTACGTCATCCTCTGTCCATATGGCACTTGCTGGCTAATCGGCTATGTCCCGAGGACACTTAGCCTTTAGTCCGCACAAGGGTGCGTGTTAAAGGAAGTGTTTTGGAACTGGTGATTCGGCTAAGTCCCGCTGACACTTAGCCTTTAGTCCGCACGAGGGTGCGTGTTAATGGAAAGTGTGTGGAACTCGTGATTCGGCTAAGTCCCGCTGACACTTAGCCTTTAGTCCGCACGAGGGTGCGTGTTAAAAGAAAGCGTGTGGAACTCGATGTTGATGGCTGGACTGATGGCTGGAACTCTTCCCTTCCTCAAGAAACACCGGGGTTTATAAGGGCCTGGCCGGCTTTGTCTGCCGCACCCTTGCTCGTGATTGGCTGAACGGTAGTGGGGACGCTTGCAGATTTGATATAATTTGCATCCGCGGCTCGGATCTCCGCGGCGCGAAGTGCTTGTTACGGTATAATCTTAATGAATCGACATTGCATGTATTCAACGTCAAAGAGCGGGTTAGGTTTAGAAGGGTTTGCCGGTTTCCTAAAGGACACAGATCTAAAAATGTCTCGAAGCCGATGCTCGGC
Organism: Agriotes lineatus; assembly: GCA_940337035.1. NCBI lineage: Eukaryota > Metazoa > Arthropoda > Insecta > Coleoptera > Elateridae > Agriotes > Agriotes lineatus. Next base: position 36,569 of record CALNHX010006599.1, read on the forward strand.
TTCTGTTACCCTCAACTAGCTTACTCGGGAAGGCGTGGTTCGACAAACTTAACGAAACCGACAGGGGTTATCCTATTCTAATCCCTAACAATTCAATTCATAAATGGGGAAAATGCTCGGAGCGCCACTTGTTTTTAAACAGAGAATTGCTAACGCAGCGAAAACAAGAAATACCACGTAGCTATGAAGAAGTCCTCCAGGTTGCTTTACACCACTCCAGCGTCACTCGTCAGCTCCACCGACGCCGGATGCAAACGTAGGGTGGCCACAAAAATCGAAGTCACTTACCTTCGATGGCCACCGCTCTGGAAGCTAATAACAAAATACAAAACACCCCTGATCTTAAGGGCTTACGCGTTCTATCGCATGCTCTGGTCTTTACATGGAATTACACTCGGCTAAAGCCGTCTTTAGTTGAGGACTCAATAGGTTCACACATTTAAATCAAACCAGTAATTAATTTAGCCAATAATGAAATTTAATGATTTAAATTTTAGTACATCAAGCCAAAAGTCGGCTATCAAAAAGGTGACACCCTAGTTGAGGTCAAAAGGGGATCCCACGCAAGAACTAACTTAGTCTAAACAGAGTTACAAAGAATAAACAACTAAAATATTGGCAGGAGTAAAGCTTCCGCCTTCAATGATCAACTGACATAATTAAAATACAAAGACGTACGCAATGTTCATAACTCCGCACGCTGCGCAACAACAAATGATAATAACACACCCGGCACTGGATAAGCGTAACAGAAATAGTTAACAATGTACAATTTTACCTTAGCCCAGGCATGGTAGACTATGGGAAATCCAAGCCTCGGTGATGCTGCAAAGGACGCTGGGAGTGGTGATTGCTTCCTGCAGTGTAGAACAAGGTAGACCCAAGGGTTGTGGAACGGTAGACAACGGTCCAAAAGAGGGCAGAGGAAATTCACAATGAATGCGGTCGTCCCCCCCGGGAACGAAAGAAAACTCGAGATCGGCTGAACGTAGCAAAATTTGCAAAAAACAGACGTTTCCCCACTCACTATGGGAAAACTACGTGGGCTTCATAGGGCGTCTTGTACTAGATGTGCAACCATGTGCAAAATAACTCCGTTCCCGACTCTCGGGTTGAGTTAAACAAACATTAAGACGCCGCCCGAAAAAATACGTCCGCCGAACACACAACGCCCCGCGGGAGGGCTCGTTGCTAAGATGACCTGTTAACTTCGAAGGTTTTAGCAACACTCCCGAATTTTAATTCGAGCGTGAAGAACGCGACCTCCGCACCCCCATCGTCGTCATGCAATCGACTCTCTCTTACTACCGGTTAACGGGGATCTCCCCTCTCAGGATTGCATCATTTCTTACAGCATTGTGAAACAACAGAAATGCCACCGCGTAAGCTCAATTAAGCAAGCGGGGCCTCGAACATTCGAGAAAAGGTTTTTGTTAAGGCAGCGAATCCCAGGGTGTCAAATTACTACCGAAATTCCCCGACGGGCAAAGCATAAGTTATTGCATATCAAGAATAGCCTTGGAAAACCCTATTTCTTCGTTACATGGAACAAAGAGGAGAATTATTTAGAACGCGTTGGGCGCATATGCATTCCAGGAATTTTAAGCTGAAGGCGCCCGGGGTTGCAAAATAGATAAGGCTGTCAGGCGTAGCACTGGACTGCTTACGAAGGTAATTTTCAGCAATCGCTTGCATCTCAGAGCCTATTTCGAATGAATTCGAATTTGCGACTTTAAATTACAGGGTCGGTTTTAAGGCAGGGCCGGCTCTGTGAAAGAGTAACTTGACCAAGGTTTTCAAATCTAACAGGAAATGAAATACTATTACATGCTACCTTGATGAAAATCTCTGCATCGTTTTCGTCTTGGAAAAACTCGCATTTTGAGCCTTTATTTCATATGTTTTGCTCGTCTAATAATAAAGCTGCGATTTGTAATCTCTTGGATGGGATTATTTACGTCGGGGCCGAGCTCTGAGTTTTTTTCTACGCCGTGGCGCGAAGTTCCCTTGCGTTGAAACCAAGCGTACGGTTTTTGTCTAAAACCAACTTGAATTTTGAGTCCTTACTCGGCCAGTTTCGCTTGCAATTTGGTTCTTATTCTCGATTAAACTTATCCTACACTAACATTCATATGCTTGCTGCGCGAGATTTTTCTTTTGCAGAAGCGGCGATCGGTGAACTGCTCTGCGTTCGCGTTCGTTGTCCCGCCTTCGCACTAGTTCCGTGATTTGTGTGTTTCTAATTTAATTAGCCCTCGCGATATATATTCCTATTATCTTCTTGACCGCGGCTTGAACTCGGCTCTTTCCTAGCCTTGCCGGCGCCTCGGTGCTGTAAATGTTTGCGTTGTATCGGCATATTTAACTGTTTGTAAAAGGTCCCGAAAGCCTTTTATTGCTTTTGTTATGGCAGTGTTGGATCGTGTACCGATGTGCGTTTATGGGGTTTGTTTCTTCGGCGGCGCGTACTGGGCTGATGCGTGAATTTCCCCGCATTCAAATCTTGCTCTTCCGCGCTTCCTAACCGAAACAAAAGCGCCTATCGGTGTATAATCACGATTTCTGCACTTGTCGCGGCAGCTTCCGCGCGGTGGGCCCGTTTACAGCCGGCGTTTTCGCTGTTGTCTAACTGCTTTGATGTATTTATGAGGGTTTTAGCGCTCGAGCCGGCCGTGAGAACTGTTTACGCGGTTTAGGCTCGGCAGCTGTGCATAGCGTTCTTTTGGGCTCGCGATGTATTTATTAATTTTTGTTTTTGTTCTTGATTCTGATTGCGTGGCGAGGGCGTACCATACGTACATATGATGGCGGAGGCCCTTGCGTGCCTCTGGATCATATCAAACGTTTCACTAATTGTTTTTAAATCGGTTACCTTCCATTTTCATTGCTCTTTGCAATTATTATTTTGCTGGCTTATACAGTTTTACTACGTAACGGTCATATTCGTTCCGTATTTAACAAATCATTTTGTATTATTCTATTCACATTATGTCTGACATTAATAAGCTCAATTCCGTCAGTTACAAATTAAATTGCATTGGCCCTTCTGAACATTTATCATACCTGAAACTCCGAATGTAACCCTTCTAAAACCTGCTTTGCTTCATGCTAACTTTTATCTCTCAAACGATTAGTTACTGCTGCTCGCATCAAGTGCACTTATTAATGTAAAGTATTGATTATTTTCCAATAGATAAAATATTTAATTATGTGCTCATGTTGACCTTATTCATTTAGTTAATTAAACAATCAGAATTTCTATGGGCAGTGAACCATTACAATACATGACAGGAGAGAATACAATTTTTCCGTTAATGTATTACACTTTGGAAAAATCATGCTTGTATCTTTCTTGGTGTATAATAATAACGTGTTTTCCAAAAAAAAAAACTCATTCGCAGCATGCCATGATCAAATTGAAGCCGTAACTTGAGATATACCCATTGATGCAAATGAACTACCAAGTCAGAGAGAACTAAATTAGATCTTGACCTTGAATTATTTTCCTAAAAATATACAAAATACTTAACAAAAGCAATTTTTATTGACCGTTATGATTATTACACTCTTTGTTGTTGTGTACATGCCATCTTATTTTCCTTTTTGCTTGATACAATGGAACTTAATGCAGTGTAAACTTTTACCTGTCACAGTGACAGATGAGTTCATTAACAAATTGCAATCTGACATTCACCTACAGACTTAAGTAAAAACATGACTAAATTTTCTTATCTTTCTTTCCAAGGCCTACTCTAAATGAGTTTCTTTTGCAACACACGATATAATTACTATCATAATAAATGTGGAGTAACGGACAGGCCCTATGAAGCTCTTACAAACAACTTGTAACGCTAAAAAATAATTATATAGAACAACTTATATGAAGTTGTACTATTTTAATTAAAATACGTACTTAGCACCATTCAAAGAGGTGTTTGTTTTCATCAATAACCCGTTAGGCAGAGTGTTTCCTAAGTACGCTACAGGAATCTGGGAAGTGATTCCTCGTCAAAATACGCAACAAATTTCTATAAGGCGTTGAAACCAATATTTTACATAAAGGACTCTATTTATACCAAAGAAACAACAAATTTATCTTAAAGAGCGAGCTGAAAATGTTCACATCTAGCAGAATTGCCGTGTACCCACTATGCATAAAATGGATGTCGGCTATTTCAGCGTTTGTTAAATCTTCCATCAATCAATAAAAAAACGTACTTACTGATAAGCACCCAATGAATTACACTGGTCAAAATTGTCAATGGTTGTCAATTTGACGTATGGGCAGTTTGTAATAACTTTCATGTCAAAAATTATGCAACTTAAAGACTTTTGGTTTTTGGAAAAAGAGCAATTTCGAATATGTCCCGATAGGAACTTTTTTACTTGTTTTGACAACACATTTCCCAGACTCCTGTAATATTGGTTATTTGAAATTACTCGATATCAAGTTTAGCAGAGTAAATGAGTTAGAAGTCCCAAAGTAAGAAGAAAATAGTTTATTCAGTTTGTTTACAAAATAACTCTCATTTGTTACCTAGACATTAAATCTTAACACTTGATTTAGAATATGAAATACATAATATAATTACTATTCAATAACAAGCCAACTGTTACTTAAGTTAACATGTAACGTTCTTAGGAAACACCCTGAATATAGAAAATATATGTTATAAGTTTATTTTGAAATACTCAAAATGCTTTTGGATATTCTGCTTCATTAGAAATGTATTCTTCTTCTTCCTCTTATTATAGGCCAGTGGCCTGTTTTAACCACAAAGTGGTTCTGTGAGCCTTCTTTACCGTTAGGCCGAGTAGGTGGCTAGCCTTGCCCTTCAAAACTAAGGAAGAGTTCCCTTGTTAGAGGTTAACGAATACGGCAGGTGTTAGCGTGGCAGCCGGAGAGCGTACGATTTTTAATATCCTACTAGAGTCTGCCGGGATTCGAACCGGGGCCGGCCGCCTGAGAGGCGAGCATTTGGGCCATCCGCTCACCCTATTAGAAATTTAAAAATATTAATATATCACTATTTCGAGAAGTAAAGCTATACTCTGCATAATCGCAACAACAATAAATAACTAAATAAGTAAAAAAGTAAACATCTAAAATAATACAGGTACAGGGTGACAAAATCTAGAGATTATCTTATTTGAAACAGTCAGCCACTTTTTGCGCATTAACTATATTTATCATCTAATTCAAAATAATCCTTCTTAAGAAAAATGCAATGGTTTCATATTCATAACACCTTTAGATTAATATTTTTACTCAGGTTTTTGTTTGTTGTGAATTTTTTTACTTTTGCCCTACTTTAATTTTGGCCATTTAGGCATTTACTGAAATCTAAATAAAAAAGCGAAAATATTTGCAATAATTAAATAACAAAGTCACCATCGATACTTTCAGTTGGAGAAACATAGCGAAGATCTGTTGCCGGTGATGGTATTCATCCACGGTGGAGGTTTTCAATCAGGGAGTGGAAATTCGAATTTGAACGGACCCGATATTCTTTTAGACAAGGATGTAATCTTAGTTACCATAAATTATAGATTAGGTAAGATCTTATGTAAACTATGAATTCGATTACTTTTAAACAATATTCTCAGGTGTTCTAGGATTTTTAAGTACGGGAGACGAAGTGATGCCAGGCAATAATGGATTAAAAGATCAAAGCTTGGCTCTTACGTGGGTCAAAAACAACATAGCCAAATTTGGAGGCGATCCGAAAAGAATAACAATTTTTGGACAATCAGCAGGAGGCTCTAGCGTTCACTACCATATGCTTTCTCCGTTGAGCAAAGGTGCGAAAAATGCCATCGGAAGGCTTCAAATTATTTTCTTAATGCATATTTGCAGATCTACTATTCGCTGCGATTGCCCACAGTGGCGTTGCTACAGTTACCTGGGCGTTTGCCCCAAAAAATCAAGCAGTACGAAATGCAAAAAAACTGGGCGAGCTCCTGAACTGCCCAACCAATTCTAGCTTAGAATTGGTGAAATGTCTTAAAAAGGTTAAAGCCGATGATATTATCAGACAAGATGGAAAATTCTGGGTGAGAGCTTGCGTTTTCTTAGTAATGGTCTGTTATAAACAAAACTTATAGGATTGGAATTACGACCCTTGTATACCATTTAAACCTGTAGTGGAGCCAAACTTTCCGGGAGCATTTTTGACTGCGGACCCTGCAGATTTAGTCAGATCGGGAAATTTTGCGCAAATTCCATTTATGACGGGTATAACTACAGATGATGGAGCTTTGGAATCAGCAAGTTAGTTAGTTCAACACACTGCCTACGTGATAATTTAACTTTTTTTTTAGCAATTTTCAATCACTCTCATTTAGTAGAAGAGCTCAACAGGGACTTCACTAAAATAGTTCCTCTAATTTTTCAATATGACGACTCTGTTCTCAATCGGGATAATATTAGCAACAAAATCAGGGAGTTTTACTTTCGCAATCGCGACATTACTTACTCTACTAGAAAGGAAGCTACCGATGTATGTGTCGATATTAACTTGATGATGATTACGAATGTTTTTAAAATATTTTTTAGATGATGACTGACAACTGGTTTTTGGCACCTCAAAACTTCGTTACACTGTTGCACGCTGAACATTCCAAACAACCTGTTTATGTATATTTGTTTGGATTCAAAGGTTCTGTAAGCTATGGGCCTTTCTATGGAGATCCTTCTCACGACTATGGTAACTTTCAATGTTCTGTAAATTTGAAATTGAAAGAAAATAATTTTCTCTGATACTTTTAGGAGTGGTTCATTGCGATGACTTGCTTTATCTGTTAAGTACCAATTTATTTGAAAGTTATAAACCAAGTGATTCTGACTGGAAAATGAATGACATTATGACCACGCTGTGGACTAATTTTGCAAGTACTGGGTAAGTTTGAATGAGCGTTCCCAACCAATACCGGAAATTATTTCAAAAAACACTTTCAGAAACCCAACTCCTAACACCACATCAGCGTTAGGTAACTGGGAACCTATACAATCCGGGAATTTAGAAAACTTGGAATTTTACTTCATCAAGAATCACCGCAGTCTTAACATGATCAAAAATCCATATTTATATAGGAGTAAACTTTGGGACAGTCTTCCAATATATCCCAACACAAACTAAGCTAGACAGGAATTGTAGTATTATAAGTATTTTTATATAGATATATCATAACATAATTATTTAATAAATTCAATATCTGCTGTTCAATCTTGTTACACTAATAATAGTCGAAGAAAACTACTTAAATGACCTATTTTGGGATGGTAAATGGTAACACTCAGAGAAAAGTGTATTAATAAAGGATATCTATGAATAACAACAAAGTTATTCGGATGATCTAGCTTATATATGTAGTACATGCCAGCGACTGGGTCGCAAGTGTGGGAGAATACTCAATTTAACCACTTCTAGGAAATAAAGAAAAGCAGGCAGACTGCCAATTCCGTTAGTTTTTGTTCTGATAAATCACAGATTTTGAAGTGCCCCTTTCAAAATTTGGAGATTACATCAAAACAGAAAACCTTAAACGCGAAAATTAAAATGTAAAAAAAATGTAAAGATTCTAACTAAAAAGTGAATAATTTCAAGCAACATTCACGAACAAGTAATCTTGAAATCCAAGGCACTGCTTTAAAAAATGAGAATATTTATACTATTTGTTTCTAAGAGCATCATTCACTGGGTCTGCAAGTAATCTATACATATACATAAAGGAAAGTCACAACCCTGACTAATCAATGCAGAGCCGTAACTGCTGGTGCTACGAACTTGAAATTTGGATGGAAGGTTCAATTGGTTACGTAAGGTAGTTCTAAGAAGGAATTTTTTGAAATTCGGCCCCTAAGGGGGTGAAAAGGGGTAAAATCTGTTTTCACAAATTCCTAAATATCTCTTACACCCAATGAGATATCGACTTGGTGTTTACTTGCAAAGATTTTCAGTGCAAATGCCTAGAAACTTATTTCAGGATTTTGTCCTAATCAACCCCTAAAGGTGCAAATATAGATTCAGGGTGAATTAAAGAACCATTCGTATCTCCTATATTTATTGAGTTAGAACATTCTTTTTTTGCATATAGATGTAGTTTTAAAATAATTAAAAAGTGGTTTAAGAAGGTATTTTCAAAAATTTACCCCCAAGGGGTTGAAGAGGGCTACACTGTGTTCCCGCGAATTCCTCAATATCTCTTAGACCTGATAAGATATCGACTTGGTGTTTGCCTGTACCTATAGGTATCCAAGGCAAATTTCTAAAAACATATTTCAGATTTTGCCCTAATCAACCCTAAAGGTGTCAATTTGCATTCGGAGTGAATTATAGAACCCCTTGTATCTCCTTTGTTTGTTGAGTTAGAGCATTCTTTTGTAGCATATAGATGTGTTTTTTAAAATCTTTAGAAAGGCTTTTTTTTTAATTTCACCCCTAAAGCGGTAAAAACGAAAAACTGAAAATAGGTAGGGGGTTAAAAGTATTATTTTTTCCTTCTGGGTTGATTTCAGGATAAAACGATCTGAAAGAATTTTTTGAAATTTTACCTCTAAGGGTTAAAAAGGGGTAAACTGTGTTTTCGCGAATTTCTCAGAATAAAATAGGAGAATTTCTGAAATTCCATCCCCTTGTGATGAAAACGGGTATCCTGCTATAATTTATGAATACAAGTTATAATAAGTACATGTATTTTTGATTTTATCTATTATTATACTAAAACTATAGTTTTATCAATATATACAAGGGTAACGACAATTACATACACATTTTCAGGGGGTACGTGAAGAAAAAAATAGTTAAGAAGAACTTCTTTCGGAAGAATACTGTTTCACTTTACCTACAATATTGTTGTGCAGCCTTTGTTAGTTTAGCATATTGACTGAGGGGGGAAGGCTCCATAATTCATTTAAGATTTAGAAGAAGAAACAAACATTTGTAGTTCGAACGAAGAACGGGTATCTTGCTAGTAACTAATATAATCGAAAGTGCAGAAAGCAATTCTCTTTAAAAGGGCTGAGTAGTAAAGACGAGACTGATAAGCTAAATTATAGTGAAGAGAAAAGTCAGACGAAAAGACCAATATCTTTAGAAAAAAAAATGTGCGATAAGAAATGCGAAGAAATAAATGCATACATAGGAGGGTCTTAATGCACAGAATCATGGAGATTTATTAAAACCGTAATATCCTTCAGTAGAGAAAGAATGCCCACTCAATTAATTTCGATGTAACAGTAGAAGGAACACTATAAAAACATATTAACTGAAAAAGGCCAGAGTAGAATAGCGCCACATTACCCACAATACATATTGAATGTTAATACGGAAACCTTAGTTAGAGCTATAGGAAGACTAAAAATGGAAAAGCTTCTGGTCCGGAAGAAATGACCGCAGAGTTACTGAAAAATGGTACCGATAAATTATTTACGATGCTGACTTATATAATTAACTAGCTTTTACCCGCGACTTCGTTCGCGCGAGGTTCGTTATTTGTGTATTAAATAATGTTCCGCCCCGCCCCGCCCCGTCTCGACCCTTCCCGTCCCGTCCCGCCCCTTTCCCTCCCGTCCAGTCCCGTCCCGTCCCGCCCCTCCTCTTCCATCCCATCCCCTCCCCTTCCATCCCATCTTTTTCCTTCCCTTTCCGTCCCGTCCGTCCCCCCCCCCCCCCCCGCCCCGTCCCGCTTTGCCCCGTCCCGTCCCGTTCCGTCCCTTCCCTTCCCGTCCAGTCCCGTCCCGCTCAGTCCCGTCCGCCGTCCAGTCCGTCCCGTTCCGTCCAGTCTAGTCCCGTCCCGTCCCGTTTCTTCCCTTATGTCATGTTCACCGTCTTGGACTTAAAAATAAATGCCATTTTCGCAATCAACGTCCCAATAAACCTCAATAACGACACCCATATCGATTTTTAGGCTTACTTACCCCATTTCACCCCCTAAGGGGTTGATTTTCGGAAAATCACGAAATACGTGTTTGCTTATTTGTTTTTAGGAGTACTCCTACGAAGTTTCAAGTCGAAATGTCTATTTAATATTATTTTTCCATACAAAATTGGAACCCCCATTTTACCCCTTTAGGGGTTGAATTTCGAAATATCCTTCCTTATTCCTTGTATACATCATAAAGGGAACCTCTGTGCAAAATTTCAGCTTTCTAGGTCCAAGGGTTTGGGCTGGGCGTTGATGAGTCAGTCAGTCAGTCAGGACTTTTAGAAATATATATAAAGATAATTCTTAAAATGGGCAGGAAGTCCCTGAATCTTGGACAACATCATATACAGGGTGCCCAACTTAAATGTACGCAGCTTTAAGCCGGTGAGTATGTAACACACATTACATTTGGTCATAGTAACAGTCTAGATATAATGTGTGTTGCATACTCACCTGCTTAAAGTTGCGTACATTTAAGTTGCTCACCTTGCATATTCCAATTCATATAAAGTGAAATAAAAATATTGTAATAATTATCGACATTCAAATTAATAAAGGATTATGACACGGTTGCTGTATTTCTCCAACCCTAATTAAAATATACGTCCACAAAGCACTGTCTCAATGGAAGAAAAAGTGCAGAGATATGAGAGTACAACTAACCTATACCTGCATTTACATTCTGCAATTCGACGACGATCAGGTGGTACTGGCAGAAGACAAGAAGGATTTGACGAGAAAGCTGAAAGCTGAAAGAAGAATACGCAAACTGGGACTTTTCAATAACTTACAGATCTGTGTGTAAGAGGGAATCAACACAATTTAATGTTAGACGATAACGACGAGATCATTGCATGTATGGGATAAAAATATTTGGGTGCAGTATTCGATAAAAGTGGAATGGACGATAAAGAAATAAGAGCACGACCAAGCAAGGAGAGCAATCAACTGTATCAACAAAATACTATGTAGGAAAGTGATATCAAAGAAAAGAAACATAAATATCTACAATACAATGATAAACAGCAGCTTGTTATACGATTCGGAAATATGGAGGATAACAGAAAATAATAAAAGAAAAATAATATCCACTGAAATGGATAGCCGTCTTACGCAAATCAGTGCAAAGAAAGGATCACGAATGAACACATGAAAGCACAAATGGGCATGGAAGGTACCGTAATGAAAGAGGTGGAAAGGCATCAACTAATCTGGTATGGTCATACAAAGGATACAGGACTCGAGACTACCCAAACAAACAATGGAATGGACACCACGAGAGCGAAGGGCAAGAGGACGGCCCAGAAAGAGATGCCAACAGAGAATCAGAAAAGCAGTGAATGAAAGAAAGTTGCAAGAAGGCCAGTGGAACAACCGAAAAACATGGAATCTAGGCATCGTAGAGCGTCGACAGCCACTCTAAACCGATTATATATATTGCTGTACGATGGAGATTTAATGAGATAATGCAATTAATAACTAACAAAGGTTCATTTGTCAAAGGAAAATTGATGGCACAGATTTCTTAAAGTAAAATGTATGGACCGATGTAAATAGTCACATTTAAGGTATAAGTTGTTTCAAGAGTAAATATAGAAGATTCTTGTATATAGTAGTCATATAACTCATAGTTTTAATCAAGGTAAGCACACATGTGCATTTCACTCAGCACCAAGTACTATCGAGGTGCTCTCCTAGCTGCCGATAAAATATATGGAGATATTTTGGTAAAACCAGGTCAAATTTACCTGAAAGCCCCGTGTTGAGACACACAAAGAGCCAGCATACGTATATGATCACACGTTAATATTAATTGGCACAGAAAAAAACATTTTCGACACATTTATGTACCATTCAGTGTTCGCGTCAAAGTTGCGTTTTAATCCTAAACATGCAGTGTATTTATGGTTGAAGTGCGTATGAAACAGGGACAGAACACTAAAACTGTATACGCTCGTTGCACTGGCAAAGCAGATTGGGCCGTTAGTGTGTACTGGAGCTACAATAGGAGCTGGCCTGAAGTCGAATAGAAGCCCAGCTCATCGGCAAAACAAATTGGAGGGCTGCAGCACGAAAATTCGGGAACCATAATTGAAGACCATGTGTGTGTTCAAATTTGGGGCCTGCAAGCAGAGAAAATTAGATATTGTGCACACTAAAGCAATGAACATACGTACCAGTAACATTAGAGTTGCCACGAGTTCCTTTGTTGCAACTAAACAAGCTTCAAAGGAATCCGTGCAGTTTATCAAGCATGCACACAGTTGGAGAAAGTGCTGCGGGACATATTGGGGCCTTCAACCACTAGCAGAGCTGTGGGACTCCACGGCTTTGTTCGAAGTTAGAAGATGCACATGCCACAAATGTGGACAAATCTTTGTTAATTCTATTTCCCTCATGTAAATAACATTCACACACGTACTGTGTGTCTGTGGAACCACCTTTCAGGCATCACATCTGGATTGTGTGTGGGGCGAAGCCCGGGACATTCTAAAATTTTTTCAGTCACGACACTGGCTTGGATATGCGTAAGATTTTGGATACTTTAACACAACTCGCTACGGGCCTCACACTTGAGGGCGTGGCGGCGGTCCTTAAGACGGCGGCGATGGACGTTTACTTTTGCCTAGTTCAGCGGATTGGAGGCGGGGCAACCAATAGCAGAGATCTGCGGAGACAAGTACAGCCAGAATAATGTGCAGTGATTTATTAATCCCAGTTCACAACGTTTATAGGGTATACAACTGTCTTTATTTACAAGCATAAACATAGGAACCAATAAACATAGACTAATAAACGTGCTTAACTACTATATACAACCTAATTACAAGAACTCCCTAAAATGAGGCGAATGTCTTGGTCGAGCAACTAATTCTATACCTAGAGCTAAAGTGTTTTGTCTCTGTCCGCCTCGCGAGTGTCCTGGCTAAGCGCACTAACACACACCCGCGCACTGTGTTTCTCCACGTCCTACCGGGGGCGCGCACGCTTGTCGGCCTGGGGGCGGCGGTGGCGTGGATAACGTCGGGCTCCCGGGATGTGACGGGGCGTGGCGACGAGGGACCGAGGTGAACGTAGGCGCAGACGAGCGTTTCGTCGGGGGTCCCTTCCTTCCGGATTGGGGGCAGCGGGGGCGGCGGCGCGCGAGGGCAGCACAACCTCTCGCAGGGGCTGGCGATATGCGGACGTCGAGCGCGCTTCTTCCCACAGCGCCTCGAATTCTGCTAACTTCGCGGGCTGGAGAAAGAACTCCACACAGAGTAGGCGGGGGCGGCACGCCAGGCGGAGCTGTTGGAGGCGGAGGTACGGACGTCCTTCAGGGGTGGGGACTTCGTGGGCCTCTGACCCTCTTGAAGTGTTGTCCGGGCTGGGCGTGCGGGGGCAGCGGGGCGGCGTGGCTTCCTCGGAGGCGGCGATCCGGGGCGGCGATAGCCACTGGAGAATCCTGGATCGTCGGCACAGCTGAGCCTTCTCGGACAGAGGTGAGCGGGGCGAGGTGGGAGGCGAGGGCCCAAACAGCCTCTCTAGCTGTGCTTGCTGACTAAAAAAAAATATGTACACGACGGTTACCAAACGCAGTCCCTCGGGGCGTAAGCAAGGTTCGATAGGCCCTCTTCTAGAAGAGAAAGTGAATGTGAGCGTGGCAGCTTACTCGTTGTCCATTGACGTGAGGGAAAGGGGCGGTAGTGCTGCAAGGCGGGGCGACGGGGCGGCGGGGCTGCTGGAGGTGCAGCGCGGCGCGGGGCAGTAGCTGGGGGCGACCTGGACGGCGGCGATGCGGCTGAAGGCGCTGCGAGGAGCCGGGCTGTCGTTACAGCGATCTGGAGGGCGGCGATGCTGCTGCAGGAGCTGCGACAATGGCGGCGACGACCGGATTGACCTGGAGGTGCGGCGACGCTGCTGCAGGAGCGGCGACGAAGGCGGCGGCAACGGCGGCTATAGAGCTCGAGATGAAGCTGGGCTCTTGGGCTCGGCAGACTTCTAAGACCAGGGGTCGATTAGAAGCTGGAGGAGACTCGAGACCAATGATCAATCGAAGGAATTTGTTTGGGCTCGTTGCTGCTTATAAGCAGAATCCACTTCCGCAGCTTTCCCCGTTTTGCCGAGATTTTCGATGGTGGGAACTGTTTCTGCGCTTGGCAATTAATTGTGCTGTAATGTGTTAACTTAAGATCCGCGGTCGTTTTTAACCCGCTCCTTGTATTGTCGACGCAGTTTCCCGTCGCATGCCACCAAATTCGGGTTGTTTCCCTTCAGGAATAAGCGATGTATTTTTGTTCGCGGCTGTCTGTTAATTGTTGATTAATATTTCCGCGGCGTTTGTCGGAGATCTATTCGCCTGCGGGGGTTTTATTCCTGCCTTGTAAATCGTTGTTATAATCCTGCGTCGAATGATACCAAATTCGAGTTATTTCTGTTTAGGAATAAGCGATTTATTTTTATTCGCGGTGGCCTGTTTAATTTGTAGATCAATATTTCCGCGAAGCTTGCTTAAAGCTTCATTTTAAGCGTACTTAGCTGCCCGGGACGGGCGTATTCCTCCCGGCACTTAATTTTTGTTGTAGCCTCCGGGTTAATTCAGCCAATTAACGAATAGTTTAATCCTTTTCGGCGTGTTTCGTTGTGTGATTCTGCGATGAGGAATTTGCTTAGTTCGCGATTTTCTTTTGTTCTGCAAGTGCCCGGGTTTTAGGCGTGCAAGCTGTCCGGCGTTTTATTAGGGTACTTTTGCTGCTTGCTAACCGTCCGCTTTTGTCGGCGGCTGGATTTCCTTCAACGGCCGATTTTATTTCTTATTTTGTGCAGGTTTTATTGTTTTATTGGAGTGCGCTCTGCTGGGATTTGTATTTTTAAAACGAAGCGCCCGGCGAGGCGAAATTTGTTTAAAAATTTCTTTTTCTAAATTACACGAATGGCGACTTAATTCTCGCCTTGTGTGTAATTTAGCGCATGAGTTCATATCAACTTATACAGTAAAATACGCATAAAATGATGGTGTTATTAATTTTACGTTTAGATGTAAGGCAGTTGCACAATTAGGATGAGCATTTTGGTAATTAGCGATGGGCATTTGTTTGAAAATTTTGTAACGCCCGGTTTCAATAGCGCGTTCTAGCAAATTCGCATTTTCTTTCGGATCACCTTATATTTAAATAATGTAGCAAATGAATACATGTTTATAGCATAAAGCGCCTGACGTTAGAGATAAGGCACCTGCAAGACTTTTCTGGTCGAAGAACGCTCGATTGGCTTTTCCTAAGTAGACTTGCTAGCAAACAGTCGAGTCTCTCGATTATTTATTTTTCAGCTCAGCTATATAATAGCAGAGCGCTGAAAATAGAAGACTTCTTGAAAAATTTCTGTGCATATTTATTGTCGAAAATTTCTGCCGTTTGAGTTCAAAATCTTTATTTTCATCTAACGTATGTGTGTCAATTGTTTTTAAACGTTTACTTACTGACAAATAAATAGCAGTCTTTCGTAAACGGCGTTTATATTCCTTTTAGTGGAACAATAAAACTATTTCGAAAGAACTGTGTTGTGTTACGAGGTACAGCTAGCAGCCATCTTGGAACGCAAGAACGTGCAGGTGCACATTTCCAAAGAGGATTTAACAGTGGTGCGGAAAACAGATTAGCGGACAATTTTGTGCTCGTGTTTATCATTTAGCTTGCGTATTTATTATAATTAAATGTTGAGCTCTACTTTGATAATTAGTTTGGTAAAAATGGGTGTTTGGAGTCAGAAATAAAACCAAGTTTGTTTTATTCTAAAATAATGTATCTATTACTTCTATGAACCCACGAAATGTTCTGTTACTTGTTATCAACCCTGAGTTGCTACGTGTGTAAAACAAGAGTCTTATGTATTTGTCCTATTAAAAAACTTGATACGTATGCCTGTAATAAATAATTTATATGCAAAGTCAGGTACCAAAAATAAATTGTAGGTGCCAGGGTATTTGTTAATTAATTATTATGTTATATTAAGAATTGAGGGGCGTAGTTTATAACAATATACATAGCTTGACATAGCATTGTTATCATTTTCAACACTAAATATCTTTTCAACAAAACATAATACATTTTTAATTCTTATCATAAGTTGTTCTACATACCTTTGGAATTGATATGTCAGTATGGAGAATTAAAATGTAGATCGCTGACCTTTGCAAGCAAGAATTTTTGTTGTCGAGAAATTTGCAAATTTTTGTCAATCGCTGCAGTACAACAGGCGTTTGGGGAGAGAAAGAGACAGAGGGGATGCACCATCTCGACTGGCCATTCGCAGATGGATCAGGAAATGGCAAGATTAAGAGTCCGTTCGCAACAAAAAAGGAATGGGTCGCATCAAGTCTGTCAGATATTCAGAGAACAATTAACGAATGAGAAATGCATTTGAGCACAGTCTTAAACATTCCTCAAAACGGCACTCCTTAACTCTTAACATTTCTGAAAGAAAGAATTAATAACTTGAACGAGTTAAAAAACAGCATTACTGAAATTGAAGTTTTGCCCAAGGAAATGTTACGACGAGTCATGGCATTTTTCCCCAACACCTTCAAGCGTGCATTGCAGAAAATGGTAGTCACTTGAAAAATTGTATCTTTAAGTCATAAAATGCATATGTGTATAGAACAATTTATAAGAATTGAAAATGTAGTGTTTTGTTTAATGGTAACATCGCTATGCGTAACCCTGTATACTTACATTAAAAAACACACGATAGCGTATTGCAACCGACTAATTCAAAAAGATTTTCTTCGCCAAATCATACCTTCAACGTCGAACGTATTTCGGACAATATTTACGTCAATGAAAAATTTTTGCCAGACAATAAACTTTTGTTTAAAAAGACCGCTCGCTCAAAAAGGTTTAAAATATGTGTGGATAAGAAAGCGGCAATATTCTAATTCGTAACGATAATGGCTTAAACGTAAAGCAAATCCAAGCAGAAGATGGTCTAGAAACATTATAATCAGAATCTACTTGCCTGTTCAAATTTATGAAAACTGTCAGTAATTTTCGCGCAGTTAACGTTCTTTTATCAAAATGTGAAAAGACTGCGTAAAAGTTCAATGAACTAAGCAGTAACTATTATTATATCATTATATTAATTAGTTCCAATAACTAAAACTTAGCTAAAAGACTTCGTTTATACCAGTGAGTGTTTCGAAACGGTTACACTGTTTTACATTGCGATCTTGAGTCAATGTGTAGCGGTAAACATAATGGTGAAGGAGTTAAACACCGAATTCCACAAGAAGTTTCAAATATTTGGTGATTATCTGACTTAATGGCTTACTGAAAAAACTCTGAAGATTAATGGTGTATTGTTATAAATCGTGTCATGGGATAATCTGAGTTCAGTAGATTTATTTAGTGTTCCTATGTAATATTTAGATAAGAATTGGGCAACACAAATGTCAGCCGCCATTTTTAGATCCACAAATAAATGATTGCGTAAAATGCCAGAGTTTTCTTGTTTGGTAGGTGTCACTTAGATGAATTTAATAGCTAGTTTTTGACATTGTCAAAAATGGTGAGTTTAAAACGTTAAGAAAATTATACCGGTAGGCATTTACTTTTTACGGATTGGTAGTCAGCTGATTTCAGATTAACTGGATCGGGTTGAGTACTTTACAAACGCTTTTTTCTTTACCTACTGTTGAAGTAAACAACATATTCTCTGAAAGCTTGCTTGGTCGTGAAATTTGGTTAATGCGAAGCTAATGTTGCTAAGGTAATAGTAGTAATAAATATGCAAATACAAGACGCGCATGGTTTTACCAATCACAATCGAACCGTTCGGTGTTCTATCTCTTATATAACTAATATAAAGGGCTCTAAATGTATGAAACTATTAACGACATCTTTTCCGTTTCCCTATAATTACTCTACAGGAATCTCCAAATGTAAGCCCAAATTACAGATTTTACGTATGTGACACTTGATTAAAGTTTTGCCCCTGGCCAATAGAGGCCGCCTGAGGTACCGTTTTGAAGTTTTTGGCTTATTGATTACGTCATACTTTAATGAATTAATTGCGTCATATAGGCTGTAACCCAATACGTGTTGGCGCGCGGTTGTCGGCTGGTCAGCGATGTTTGCCAAGAAATTTTATCAGCTAAATGCGCCAAGTGGACGGATGCAGGTGTGCTACATAACCGTTTTGCGCGTTTCGCCTTTGTTGTTGGTTGCTTAAAAACTTTCCGTAGTGTGAGAGCAAAGAAGATACCATTATTAAAGAGAGATAGTCACGGGCTCCTTCAGATTTTATCATAGAAAATGAGCCAAGCGGATTTAATTCCAAGACGCACTTTCCCGCAACCGATCGCAGAATAACAGAGTGCAGAGTCGTGTCTCCGTTTCGCGGTGGACATTTTTTCCTCGAATTAAACGGAGTCGCCGAATATGTGGGCTAAATTCACTCCTGTAGAGGTATTGTGTTGGGTGTAGCTCACGAGTTCACGCGTTCAGAAATTCAAAGAAAAAGTACAACGAGGTAGAGTGCCAACCTCAAGGCTTGCATCCTAAGGGACCTTCGGCTTCAAGTAGCTGTCCGACAAAGTATTTGTAAAAGTGATTTTACTTTCTAAGCTTGTGAATATACCATACTAGTGCCGCTCAGGAAATCAGAGTGGTGCTCTTTTTTTTTCGCCAGTAACTTAATTCGATTGATCGGCAAACTATTTAAAACTTATGTTGGTGCTTCCAGCACTGGTAGAAATATTAATGTAAATTGTTGTGTTACCCTTTTACTGTAGGCACTACACCCTTTGGCGTACAACATTTGTAAGATTTACTGTGTGTACTCGAGACAAGGGGGTCTTAGTGTAGAGGCTTACATAAAGCTTTTTTTACGATTGTGCCAAAATGACAACTTGCACAGTTTCTAGTGTCAAAACTGACGTTTGTAGTAGTCTTAATATTAGCGTCCGAAGTATGTTTCTTTCATACATTGCCACTGGTGGCGTGTTTTAATACTATATTAAAACACGCTTTGCGGTTAATTTGAATGTCAATATACCTTGAATATCTAACACATTGTGACGAAAAAAGTGTCACCGAACTAAGTTTTGATATTTCTGTTATGATCCTAGAAAATTTAGCCTACTATACACGTGTATAAGTGCCATTAAAGTACTAGCAACGTTAAAAGCACTCCGCTTCGCGTCGTGCTCTTAAACTCGTCGCACGTGCTTTAAAGGCGTACTTATACACTCGTATACACTATTTTTCCTTGTACATTTGAAATCAAACAATTTTGTTAGGCTCAGCTCCCTTCCTTGCGTAATTTATTTGTTTCATGGTACCGGGGCTCTCATATTTCGGAGTTTATGCTATTATTCTTTGACTATTCTGTGCTATTATATTTGTATGTACTTTAATGTGACAAGTCTATTTGTGTGTTCATACCGTAGGTATTATTGTTTGTTCATGTTTACAACCCCAATGATTTCAAAGTAGAAACTGCGTTTTTTAACTTACCTTTCGTGTTTAATGGTTTACTGAATAGTTTGCTAAACCAATATGTTACGATATGAAATTGGTTTTCGACACTACGTGGTTTGAGGGTGCCAGTGGCACACGTCACATTCGGGAAATTTTACTGCTTGCTCTGAATCACTCATAAACAGGATAAAACTACGGCTGAAACGCTCAGTGAGATGGGCGGGGTTCTTTTAATGCGACACCTTTAGAGGCAAGCGTGACCACATATGTCGGACGATGTCAGTAGAATGGCCGGCAACTGAATCCACGCGGCAAAAAGTAGGAAGTAGTGAACGAGATTGGGGGAGACCTATGTCCAACAGTGGACGGAAAGGGTCGTTTGATGATGATGATGTGCCCACATATACAGGGTGTTGATAAATAAAGAGGACGCCAAGCACTTTAAGTATAAATCAAAATACACCCTTGGCAGAAGCTCGAAAACCAAAAGGGGTTGAAAGGTGTTAGCTTTGGTGCTCCCAGAAATCGACGGCCAGAGCGCTGGAACCTACCTGATGCTCGCAGGTTTCGGCTAAGGTCCACTGTACGAAAATCATACAGAGGTTGCCGTTAATGGCAAGAGCACACCAAAACACAACAAATACGTATACAAAAGCACAGTTAAAGACAAAACAGTGGTAATATTTAACAAAAGAGGACTATTGATCTTTGAATAAAGCAAATAAACGTGAATTTACATCAGTTTTCACATACCTAAATGCTAGAATGGTTACTAAACGGCATAATAAAACTAAATTCCAGGCGCGTTGCCAAACAACGTGATGCGCTTGTATCAATACAATTAAATTGGGAAAGCGACACAATCTTAGTTCACGAGCTGGCACACCAGAAGAATTTACACCTGCTCGTTTAATAACATTTAAGTATAATATAATATATTTAATAATATTTAAGCCAGGCGGGTGCTTGAAAATTATTCGCACTGGCTGCAAATGACAAATACTAACGCCACTAGTCGGTCGCGGAGCTGTATCGATAAGAATTCGGCACACAAAACAAGCAGCGCCAGCAGCCTACGATCGCACACTGATTTGTATCGCGTCGCGGTAAGTTAATGATCGGCGATTTGTGATCTCAATTCGGCACACAATATTATAATTTTAAACCACACAGTACCTGATTAGTTTCACCTTGGCGATGAGCTCCAGGCACAACTGGTCGTAGAACGGAAGCATGAAAGCCACGAAATGGGGTTGTCCAGGGTTGCGGGAACGCTGCAAACCAGCACAGGGCGATAATGGACTCGAAACTTGCCCCAACGGGGAAATGCAATACGGCACCCTCAGATTCCTAGCGGAAACGAGAAGGTAATCGTGCAGTGTAGGGGGAACGCACGAAATACACAAAAAATGCCAAAGGTTTGATTCTTCGTTGGATGATCCGCTCGAAGGTGGTTGTTAAAGCCACTAGTCCAGATAAGGGACGATATAAAGAACCAAATGGCCGTAACCGCAACTGGACAGCACTACATATGAACGTGCGTTTACGCCGTCTCGGAATCAAGGCCTTCAAACGACGGAAATTCACTTATCGGGGGATTTAACCATGCGGTATGCACACAAAACGTAACCAAACAACAGCCGCCCCCACGACTCAGGCCGCAGGTGACCGCAGAAACACCACACGTCAAAAACTACTTGCTGTTACTACGAAAGTTCGTGTCAGAATCCTCGCAAGAAAGCTCCAGCCAAAAGATGCAGGGAAAGGGGTTTCTTGTTCGCGCCTAAACTAACGATCGATATAGCCACATTTTGCATGCTTCCAGATGAAAAGAGGGATAAAACACTATTTTGCTCTAGTTCCTGCTCACACAAACCTCTTACCTATAGCGAAATAATTCCTTATTGAAATCGAACGTTTGCAACGAAACTTGCGTCCACAGACGGATCGATAAAGGACACGTGCGCCAAGCCATCTCCGAGAATCTGCCGAGTTTGCTCACGTCTGTGAATGCTCTCATATACAGCGTGAGTCAAAATTAAAAGACAACGCAGAATTTCTCGACTGTACCAAACAAATAAATAACCTACTCCTCAAGTGTGTTTAGTGTACAAGGTGTTATTTAGGCTTTTTCTTATGTGAAAGTATGTGTAAAAACATATAGTGTAACGGAAAGCTGGTTTTTATAACAAGCAATTGAATTGCAAAGTAAATATTTTGTACGAGACCCAATTGCGTTGACCGTGACGAGGCAATTCGCTCAAGGGCTGGGAATTACGGTGGAGCCCAAGTATTTTCGTATTCTATCTATCATAAAACAGGACCGAACTTCATGTGTTCCGCAAGCCGCACACGCTCACTGGCTAATCTGGGTCGATTGGACGCATTTCTACCACTTGCATCCTAATGTAACTTAAACTTGTGGTAAGTGCGGTCCAGTGTTGTCGTAATGTCGTGTTTATATCATAACATTCGGCACCCTATGTGGCAACTTCATGGGTGCCTCGAGGTTTCCACTTGGGTCCTTTTATTTTTATAATATACTTGAATGACATAAAATTATGTTTCATATTTTGTAAATTTGTTTTATATGCAGGTGATTTAAAGCTTGTCTCTCGTCGTTTAGCCTTAATGTTAATATATTGCTATGAATATCAACCCGCACAAGTTAATAAAAGAACAAAATTTAGCACAAACAACCGATGCGTTTAACATATAAAGATTTGGTATGTTGATAACGCAGCAATATAAAGATTTTACTAAAACTATTGCTCTAGCCACAAGATAAGATCAATAACGCAGAATGTTTAATACGACTACCTCAGGGTACAGAGCTATACACCTAAATTTCATTAAATTAAGACTTGCCGATTCAAAATTAACTATTTAGATTGCAATATTTCCTAGCAGTCTTTATTTGAGTGGTCTCTCATTGTCATAACGTGAATCAGCCAGAGCTGATATGATGGTTACTAATCATCAAAGGTTTTTTGGTAAGTTAGTACTTTAATATTTATAGAAAACCATTGATAAAAGAAATTCAAAATCAGTTCCTATTTTTATATAAGCAATGTTGTACGAAGCAGAAAGCCCTGAACCTGAAAATGATAAATAGTTAATTTTCTAGTTATAATAATATCTTAAGGATTGCAAAGTAGAAAAATAAACAGTTATTTTAAAAACAAAAGCGCTAATAACAAACATTGAATTAATGGTCGTTTATTTTGAAAATGGGAGCTTCTATAAAAAATAAAAGAAACAAAAAAACTGAAAATGAAATTGGTCTCTCATAATTTCTAAAAAAAGATTGCAACAGGGCGAAACACAATTTTTCGGCAGTGATAAGCTTCAACAGCCCCCTCCCCCTATGCATTAATGTTCGCATCACTAAGAGGGCGTATTAGTCAACAATAAATATTCAGGTGTTACTGCATTCTGGACTAATTAATTTAAATATTATGTTTTTCGTCTTGACCTGTAAGATGCTGTAAGTCATTAGAGGTACGACTTTGTACTAAGGTATGCCTACCTTGATCTTCTTATTTTGACCCAAATATTCATACGTATCATTTATGCTACTTTATTTGAATACACCTTATATAATACCCATACGTTTATAGTACTTAGATTCAATATTGCTTCTGTTGTCTGGTGTCCTGAAGAAGTGTATATCTAGAATCGAAGAGGTACAGAACAAATTTTCAAGATACCTAGATACCTAGCCATTGAAACATATGCGTGTTTAGCTGGTGCATCTAATTTAAGACACAAATTCCAGATTAGTAGTTTGGAAACTAAGCGAGAGCTATCCGATCAATGCTTTAGATAAAATAGTTAACAACCTCTTCGATTCTTCCAAAATCTTATCAGTATCTCATCTAATATATCACTTAGACTGTTCAGATATAATAATGCATTATTTAATCAGCCATTCTATAGAACTAATATCTCAATAAATTCTTCCCTTCATAGGATGATTGTATAACAATACGTTCTTTTATATAAGTACACCGAATGTTGATTTAGTTATATAATTACTTATGTAATTTTTAAAACATTTAAGACGCTTTAATTGAGTGTAATTTGGTTAAAAACTCTAAAGCCATATGTTAGGTACGTATGTTTTCTTATTGTAAAGCAGCTACTCGTACATTTTAAGTTTGTACCTACACCTCTTTGTATTATGAGGATTCCTTCTTGGGCATTATAGCCTGTCGATATTCTATATGGACATAAAATAAAATAAATAAAATCGTTGGATAACTGGACGAACAGTACTTAAAAATCCATATACATATATATTTTTAATCAGTTTAAGGGAGATCAGCAAATTCTCGCTATACATGTTTACATAATCCAATGAAAATTAATTCATTGTCTAATTACTATTGAAACAGAATTCAAACCCTGTTAAGCCATTTTGCATTCTTCAGCCACCTAGCTAATTATCTGCGCCGTTTATGCAGCCTAGCTGTACTTCAAATCTGATTCCAACATTTTGTTTAACTTTCATCACGAAAATTCACGAGCGCGAAGTCTCCCGTTGCGCATTCGATTCTGATCACCCTGTATACCGACGTGGCCATCCCGGTCCGCTTCTTTCGGGCCACGCTCGATTTGAATGGGCGCGTAAAATCCAGATTTTTCCGCCGGAGCTTACGCATCCTGATTGGCCGAAGCGCGGCGTACCGACGCGGCCGTTAGGTTTGGCATGTTGGGTGCAAGCAGAGGAGAGTCGGCAGGAAGCTCTTGTGTGTGACGCACGTGTCGTTTAGTGAGCGTCCTTGGCGTTGTCGTTGGGGGCTACGTCCGGCCATGTCGTGAAAAGAAGTGGTTCTTTCATTCCTACAAGTTGTTGGGGACTCGCTGCAGGACGTGAATAATGCCCATACGTTTCTGTCACACCGATCCCATGTGAGCGACTACATTGAAACATTACGCCATTATTCGGCGGAATCTTTGCCCAAGGAGATGTGCTTGCAAATGCAGGCGCTGCTGACTGCCACCCGTAGCGCTCAGGAGAAGTCCAGAATAAATACCAGGTACCATTTAAAGAGATTATGTAACTTAGTGACCCCTTTGCGTTTGGTCAGAACTCATTAGCATGTGTGTATTCGCGCTTATGTCTGCAACTTGTCGGCCGCAGAGTAACTGAATTGCTTCGCTTGTAATCATCGCCCAGGGCCAACTTGCTAAATTACCGCATTCTAGATCGCTTTGGCGTGATTTAGTTAATTATTGGGCAAGCCATTGACCTCACGGCCGCCATTATTGTATCCCGAGACGCTTCGGCTGTCTGCAGCCCGTGACTAATGCTCGCGCGGTGGCTGGGTCAAAATTTGTATTCAAACTGTTGTAAGCCCATGTGTTCGGCCTTTTTGCTTATTGAAATAATTGAACAGTACTCTGGGGGCACGGTACCATCACCTGTTGAGACCGCTTTGTGAGCTGCGGCGAATAAGAACACCCGCTCGTGCAATGAATCAGCTGTGCAGTGCGTGACCCCTTTTACGCGAATGTGCCGTGTAAGCGATGGTCGCATTCATTCAGTAGTACATTCTTGGTTTGTAACTGTGCTAACATTGACTTTCGCTGCGTTGCTAATTTTAGGCGTTTCGAACGCTTTCTTGTAATATTCTATTTGGATATTGTTTTTGTAACATTTGTACGCTTTAGTTATAGTGCGATTACCTCCAGCTGGGGTTTACGTTAAGCCCTAGGTTTAGTATGGTGACCCATTCGTTGCCTGATCCTGTATAACGTCAGTCAATAGACAATTGTGCAAGCGCGGGGCTTATTACTGTGTACAACCCCTGCATGCTTTACTTTTTCAGAATAAACAGCTAGTGTCACGATTAGGTGTACGACGACCTCTGAGTGGTGGAGTGTGCAGGTAAGTGGAGCAGCCGCCCCCGCAGTGGCAGCACAAACCCGAACTAACGATTCAAACCTCAAATTGTCGATTTTGTTATCCGAGTTCGATACTTCTCGAGTACCCTTATCAAGTAGTAACTAGCGTACTTGTTACCTCGTCTAACCGTCCAAGCCCGGTTACCCGAGCCCATTTAAAGTCAGGTTTGGTGGCGCCCTCATAATTTTGACGTACCCTATATATATGCCTCAACACGCTTGCCCAGAACGTATCGTGTGACTCACACCCGACTCCCTGAGCGTTCCAGCCGTGGCCTTTAGTCTGTTTTTAGCAAATCTCAGGGCAAGTGTACCAGTTTTCTAGGACTGATTCCGTGGTGCGATGCTCACCTTGGGTGGGTGTCGTAAAGTTGTTTTAATACCGTAACAACCCCTCAAAACTCTTAGTTTTTCCACAAAAAATATCGAATGGTATATGCTTACGAGTTCATGGCTATCTTAAAATATAGTTGAAAATTTTTATATTAGCGAAATTGTAAATTCGGCGTTGTTTTCCGCAAAATCCAAACAAGTTCGACTTATTTCGTGATTTTTCCCTAAACTTTCTTGTTATCTCGTCCCTACATTTTTTTCTGGTTTTATATAACTTTTCTCATATCTCTCCTGTTTTTCGTTTCTTGTTTTCTTCAAAAGTTATTGTATGTGGTGTATTAGTTTATAATACTGCATTAGCTAATACTTTCAATACATTCTAGCTCTTATACTTCCTAAAAATCATTTAAATACCTAATAAAGAGAGTACATAACCAACAAAGGTGCAATGGCAAGGAAAACTGTTAATAACTTGTTATTAATATCAAATAGTAGCGTAATAGTTTCTAATGATACCGCTATAATTAAAAAGTATATGTTTAGAATTTATGTGCATTGTGCTATAACAACTGCTTGGATTTAATTATCTCTAATAATGGCTGATCTTCTTAATTACAGCTACATTAATTGCATGCTACTGTAATGCTATGCCAATATAAAGCTGAATTTTTAAATTATACAGTAGAATTAACTAACTAACGATGAAGCAGGTTATAATACTTACTCTAGTTTTCTTTGTAAATGTATCTTCTCAAGATGGGCCTGAAACAACTATCGAACAAGGGACTCTGAAGGGGACGTACTGGACAACCTTTAATGGAAGGAAGTTCAGCGGCTTCAGTGGTATTCCGTATGCTGAACCACCTGTTGGCGATCTCCGATTTAAGGTATCAACTGACATACAGCATAGTTCAGAAGTTATAGTAAAACTGTTAAAAGGAAATTTTAATTTTCAGTAAATTTTCGTGCATTAATTAATCTTTAAAGTTATTTCAACCAACCTATAAAAATATATCAGCGATTTTTTGCACTACTACCAGCCGCATCCTAAATTGATTGCTTTCTATTTTACCAAGAGTTTCCTGTTAGATTTCTCCTCTGAATCGCAATTTTGGATTCCATATTTTCCTCTATATTCTTATAATCTATATTCATTTCCAAATTCTTAAGTTAGTATTCCATGGCCCATCCATTTCGTTGCGATGTTATTGGTCTTATCTGAGTCTCTATTCTGTTTATTCAAACACGTCAGTAAGACTATAATAAAAACAGTTTCTTTTGTCGTCTTTCTTGTGGAAAGATGTAACATACTCAACCTTCCATTCTGTTGGTTTAGTATTCCAACCAGAAATTGGAAGGGGGTCATTACTTAAACATCTATAAAACGTGTTTAATCTTTAGTAGGTACATCAGAAATAAGTTTAAACAGTTCCATGAGTAAATATCCAGTATTAGGAAACTTATAATTTTCCATTCCTCTAAGTGCGAATTTCACTTGTTCAAGTGTAAAGTGCTTTTTTATTTCTCTGGTTCTATTTTTGACCCAATAGGAGTATCTCACGCATATCTTCTGGCTCTGTTCTCGTCAGCTATGTAAGGTAATATCTTTAAAATATTAACAATTTTAACATTCATAGCCAGTTAGGTTTTCTGCATTAATGCCAGCCATATAATATAAACCTCTACTTACTAATGTATTTATTCTTTTTCTTGAATAAAACATACATAAAAAATTTTTAAAGGCTTTACTCACATCTTCCCTCGTAAGTGGACATTGTGACACTAAATAGTTTAAAAAATCAAATTAAGCTAGGAGTACAAATATCTTCACGTTTCTAACAAATTAGATAAATTTTCAATTTAAAAAAACATTACCGGTGGTGGAATTCAAAGCTGCGGCGGCTGCGTGTGCGATTTCAGCGTTTTATAGGATACTGCAAGCAAATGGGTTATTCCTACATGCGCTACGGAGCACAATTTGTGCCCGTGCGTCCCGCACGCCCTAAATAAAACCTTATTTCGTTGACACCTCTTTCTACTGTACGGCATTTACGTTGTATCACTGTTGAGTTCAATTTTCATATAAAGTAAAATAAACGTTGTGACACTAAATAATTTTAAAAATCGAAGGAAACTAGGTCTAAAAATATTTTCACGTTTCTAATAATACTAAAACAATAGAAGAGAAACACTTGGTAATGCAGAGTACATTAATTTTTAAATAGAAAAAATATTACCCGTAATGGCATTGTTCGTCGGAGGGCCACGGCCTTTGCCGCTTGGGCCATCGGGATACTTCGAATTCTTGCGATGCAGCTGCATTTAACGTAATGCACTTATTCGTTGCTTTTTTGTCTCACAGAACATTTCTTGGGTTCCATTTTTGGCAAGGATAAAGCCTGCGCTATGTACAAATAACTAATTCTATATATTTCTCTGTTAAAGGAAAAATAAACAACATTTTATTTTTTAATGTGCTCGCCCTGTATATATTTGTCTGAAATTTTATCGGTTTCATGCCAGGTAAGTATATACGTAAAGTGTATGCAAAATATCGTCTTCCTCCAACTAATAGTTTTTGAGTTATACCGCCAACAGACAGACAGACAGACAGACGGACAAAATTGATAAAACTTGTTTTTCGTAATCTAGGGACCTTAAAACGTGAAGATCTGAAGAAATCTCGGAAGGTAATTTTTTCGCGATTACAATACTTCCTTCGTCTTTTAGACGAGGGAAGCAAAAAGCGGTTTAAAAAAGATGTTCGCATTCACATTTGTGAACTGTTATGCATATTTTGTAGCGCTATAGTGATTTTCATAAGGTATGATTCACTAATATTAGCCCCCCGATTTTTTTGATAAAGTCAAATTTGAAATGTTTTGGTTCTATAACATCTTTTGAAGACAACCTTACTTTCACGATAATCCACAAAATTGATGTTTTTTGAAAACTGCTACAATTACTTTAGTCATATACATATGTATCTAAAATGGTGGAAAATCTTCAGGTGGAAATATTCTTCCTAAAATTCTGAGTAAAGGATCTTAATACTAAAATATTGGATTGGTCTTCATGGGTCCTCACGAGCAGTAGATAAAAAAATGTTCTTTCCAAGTAAAGTAGCTTTTAGTTTTAAATACATCAAAGTATCATCAAGGACGATTGTTCAGAATGTAAAATTATGGCTCCATGCAAATTTTAAGTAATATCGACTTACTTTTATAAAACCGTGTGTACTAGATGATGCACTTCGTGATAACACGGTTTCATAAAAGTCAGAATTTTGAACCACTTTCATTGACGATACTTTGACGTATTTGAAACATAAAAAATGTACGTTACCTAAAAAAAAACATGTTTTTATTTACCGCTCGTGAGGGCTCACGAAGACCAATCCAACATTTTAGTATTATGATTTTCGACTCAGAATTTTATGACCAACATCGCCACATGTCGTTCTTTTCCCAATTTATATACATCCTGTATAAATAGTGATCGAAAGCATTATTCATAGAAGCATGTCTTCGAATTTGAAGTGTGTACTCACTGTTGTCTTTGCAAATTATTGTATTCTTGACAGCAGCTTGACAATATTATCGAAAACATTTTGAAGTTTTTGACGTTCAATATTTTCGGAATGAAGCTGAGAAGTGACATTTTTTGTTCTAGACAAATCACTCTATATATTCGGTTTGCAACGTCTACCGACGTCTTCCTATTTCCCTTCTCCTGATAACGATCTTGCTATAGTCTTTCTTCTAGTTGCCCTTCTGCTATTGTATCTTCAAATCTTCAATGCTTCATCTCCAGCTACGCCTTGGTCGTCCGCGTTTTATCTTCTCTGGAAGTCTCCAATCCATCACACATTTAGGTACTCTTCACCTATACATGACCAAACCACACCAACTGTTTAGTTCTCATGTTGTCGATAATTGTATGTGGAACTTCCATTATTTTACATATTCTATTATTTTTCAGGCGTTTCAACCAAGGTATATGTGCGGATCTCCTCCAGAAATCCATCTCATTTGCCAATAACGTTTTCTTGTTTTGTACACTAATCTACCAAACTGCAGATCCATATGAAATTATAGATTTTATTAATGTATTACATTTAGAGGTATTATACTTTTCAGTGTTATTTTTTGCCCATGGAACGTGGTTCAGTATTGATATGTGTATCGCTGTATTTTTTATTTCTTCTAAAATTAAATTTATTGTTCTTGTTCTAAGCCCCATATTTTTGGTGTCATATATTGCCGGTTATGGTGTCTTGTGCAACTACTTCCAAGTTGTCTACAAATTGTAGCGAGCATATGGTTTGATCGTCAATTGGTACACTCTATCTTTCGTAATTTCTCTTTCAGAGAGCCTTACAGAGCCTGTCTCACATAGATCCTAAATAAACTTCCACTTTAGAGGTCTAAAATCGATCTAATTATAACCTTATAAGTAGAAGGTGTTGGATAATAGTATATTAAAGTTTAGAAAAGTTATGTTTTACTGAACAAGTATGGCTAATTTGAGTACGAGCATGAGCAAGTACTTCAACAGTCATACGAGTTCAGTAAAACCACTTTTCTAACACGTTGCGTATACTATTTTATCGCATTTCATAAGAAAAGTACAACATTACATTTTTGTATAAAAGTGACACTAAATATCAAAATATAACAAAGCTGAGCAGAACGCTTTTCTATGTACTAAAGCACAATAAGCAGCTCCAGTTGATGTTATGCGTTTGGCAGTACTGAAGGGTACTATATTATATTATAATTTGACATAGACTTACAGTGCCACCAACAATTCACTTGAGCATTGCACCGCCGTTGCTATGCAAAAAAGTAACACATTTCTAAACCATTTTGAATGTAGAAATGTAGCACAACCAAATGAAATGTGATAAACGTGTTTTCTCAATTCCAGCTGCTTGTCTGTACACCTGTCTGTCCGTCTGCGTCTGTCTGTTAGCGGTATAGTTTAAAAAGTATTTGTTGAAGGAAGACGATAGTTTGTATGCGGATTATATGTCTGCCTGGCATGAAACCTTTAAAGCCAGAAGTATGGGTTGGAGAAAATCATATTTTTCATACAGCCCAGACTTTTAGACCCAACAGATACAGGGTGAACACCTTAAAAGATTATTTTTTCTCTTACACATTTTTAGTTTTAAAACTTCGAGGGATGTTTCGAGTAAAACCCTTTACAGATTTTTGCCTATTTACTTCCCTCGTCTGAAAGACGAAGGAAGTATTGTAATCACGAAAAAATCACCATTTGAGATTTTTTCAGATCTTCACGTTTCAAGGTCCCTAGATGACGAAAAAGAGGTTTTCTCTCTTCCGTCTGTCTGTGCGTCTGTCTGTCCGTCTGTCTGTCTGTCCGTCTGTCTGCCTGTTGGCAATATGGCTCAAAAACTATTTGTCGGAGGAAGACGATATTTTGCATACATATTATATATCTACCTCGCATGAAACCGGTACAATTTCATACAAATATATACAGAGTGAGCACCTTACAAAAATAAAATGTTGTTTATTTTTGTGTTAATTTTGAAATAAAAGAAAGTAGTAACTTTCACATACGTCAGCCTTTACATTTAGCGAAAATAAGACTTAACCGATAAAGTATAATGTCACAAAAGAGTAAAAATGTTTCAACCATGACACCGTGCTCTTCAAGACAGGCGCGCGCCGGACCTTCCTCGAAGCGACTCGGTAGCGCAGATGGAATTTCGCTGTAGCTATATCCGCTGCGGAAATGCGATTAGGATCGAGCGATCTGCAGAGCTGCAGATGCGGCGGGTTCAAATCCCAGCGGGATACATTTTTTTTATTTGAAAGTGTATTTAATTTATTAGAAACGTGAAGATATTTTTACTCCAAACTTAATTTGATTTTTTAAATTATTTAGTGTCGGCGAGGGAAGTTCTGAGTAAAGCCTTTTACAGATTTTATTTATGAATATTTTCTATCTATTCCATCTTCTATTCTTGCGAAACTTTTGCACCGTATATGAAATATTTTCTGTTCGACTAGCCGTGTTACGTTTAAACCTTTTTACGGCCTGCTTTATAGTTTGTGTGCTTAAATAGGTAGTGAAATTTGAATGTTTACATGGGAATTAATCTCAATTTCTGTAAACTCGGTTATAGTTTCTGTTAGTTGGGCTTAGTAATCGTCTTCCCACGTTTTTGTTGAAATTTCGCTGTCGTTGCTGTGTAATCTCTTGCAAATTTCCAAATTTCACTAATTTTCGATTGTCCCAGGTAAGTATTAACTTTTGCACGGCTACATTCCCAACCACCATTTTTACTTCCTTTTACAATAAAGGAAGTATTGGATTCACCCCAAAAATTCGAAATTGAGTTTTCAACAGATCTTCACGTTTTAGAGTCCCCTGATCCCAAAAAACATTTTTTTTTTCATTGGTCTGTGTGTCTGTGTGTGTGTCTGTCTGTGTGTCTGTCTGTCTGTCTGTCTGTGAACAGAATATCTCAAAAACTAAAAGAGGTATGGCGTTGAAACTTCATATGTAAGTTTTGTGTACTATGGAGATGCGACAGCCAGCTTTTGAAGAAAATCGCATAACCGGAAGTAGGTGTTTACTCTTGTGATTTTTCAGTTTTTTCGATTTTTTCAAAAACGGCTCTAACGATTTTTTTTAAACTTTACATTTTTATTAAATTTTTAATGTGTATTGATGTGAGATAGGTGACTTTCCAGTTGAATACTTCTAAAATGGGTTTCTTTTGTTTTTTTTATTAACTCCTATTTTAAATAGAGCACCCTATATATTATTACATTTTTGAATTCAGCTTAAAATTCTAGAGAAAATTTGTCTCTTCAACTAACGCTCTATTTTGTACCGTTTTGCAGAATTTATAATTTTGAAAATTTTTGACAAATGCTTAAAACATTTTAAATCAAATTTTTGGCTAATTATAAGATCACTGTAAAAGGAAGTTGTGTGCGTGTATCACACCAGATTTTTTTTTGTAATATTTCGTTTTGCTTGCCTTGTCTGTAAGTCATTCCAATTAAATATATTTTGTTCAACCTCTTGGTGTCTTTTTCCATCATTTTTATAATTCTCCATGGCTGTATCAAATTATTGGGTTGGTGTATAATTCTACCATTTAAATAAATAAGACGTATATGTAAGTTATTATATAATTAGCGGTACTTATTTTCAAATTACGACGTTGCCTACAATTAATTTCCTTCTAACGATAGCATTTTATTAATAATTTTAAAAATTATTGGTATAAAATTAGTTTCCGGAAATTAATTAATTGCATTTGTTTGTTTCACAGCCTGCAATTCCTGCTAAGCCATGGAAGGGCGTACTGAATGCAACGAGTTTCAGCAACATCCTCTGTCCACAAATCAATGTCTTTTTTAACAACTACAATCCCAAAGGGAGCGAGGACTGCCTGTACCTCAACGTATTTACTCCTCAGGTTGTTTTGGGATTTCTATTTGAATTAAATTTGTTATATTGAACATTCTAGTTGTCTAATTCAAACAACAATCTATTGCCTGTGATGGTCTTCATACACGGTGGAGGATTTACTTGCGGAGCCGCCAATCCTCAGTGGTTTGGTCCTAGAATTCTCCTGGACAAAGATATCGTTTTGGTCACTATAAATTACAGGCTAGGTATGCTGAATTTTATTTTAATAAGACTAATCGATAAACATATACAGTGACCGCCAAAAAGTCGGCATCAAATGAGAACAAATTTTAATGTTTTATTTTTCAAAAAAGCTTTTTGCGGCAATAATTTGTGCTTGTTTGTAAAACCTATTTACCCCTATCAGATATAACGAGTGATTTTTACTTAGTTGGAAAATGGCGTCTCTGGAAATTGTCAAAATACAGAAAGTGCCATTTTTCTGTAATGAAGCAAGGTTTCAATGAGATTTTTTTATGATGTGTTAGTTGTAAGTAACTGGGCAATCGCAAGGCAATACAACAACTTCTTTTCTTTAACTTCTACAGTAAGTTCTTAGTAAATGAATTTTTCGCAATTATTTTCAAATAATGTAAAACTAAAAAAAAACATGACAACTTTCCATTGGCAATTGTAATCTTTTTTCAACCGCCTATGATCACCTGGGTTTGATTTTTCAAAAAAACTCTAAATAGAAATGCTTCTCATCTAATGCAACATTTGGCGATCACTGTTATGTTTTATGATTCATTTTTCCATTTATAGGTGCCTTGGGCTTTTTGAGTACTGAAGACGAAGTTCTGCCTGGAAACAACGGATTGAAAGATCAAACATTGGCTCTAAAATGGGTCAAAAACAACATTGCCCATTTTGGAGGAGATCCCGGAAAAGTTACGATTTTTGGACAATCTGCAGGTGGCGCTAGCACTCATTTTCACGTCCTCTCTCCACTTAGTAGAGGTAAATCGTTTTACATATTTTTATGCTAAGTATTTGGTACTTAGGGTCCTATACCGGGTACCGTGATGATAAATACCAACAATACATTCCAATTTTATTTATTACAAGAATATTAGGTAGCGTAGGCATTCAAAAGATATTTTAATTATTTCATATATGTCTAATCAACGTTCTTCGAAATGCTACAATCAAATTCCAGAACTAAAAAGTAAAATTTAGAGAAAACTCAGTTGAATACGATACATAATTTATACTTTGACGCTACCCACCGAAATATTACTTTCAACTTCGATATTTTTTACAAATTTACAATTGTTGTCGCAATCACTCGGGACCAATCGAAAATTATATGAAAGATCTCATGAAACTGCATAATCTTTGTGAAGACACCAACCACTTTGGCGTTAAAAGAAAAATTAATGTGTATGTAAGGATGATTTTGCGGAAGTTTGAGTGAAATCTTAATGTAAACAACAGAAAAGCTTTTGCGCGAAATAGGTTGCTTCTTTTCTTTGTAAGTACATATTTGACCGTAATAGAGGTTGCGTAACTACGTTGCTAGAGTAGGGTGATGGAAACACTTGTGGTCGCCCAGCCTGGAGTCCAGAGTTCCAGAAATGTGGATACAAATTTCTATCCCTTGTCACTTTTCTGAGATGCCACATTATCAGCACTTTTTGCCATATCCCCACTCTCCATTCATGGTATTGATAAATAACCAACTCGTTTTTAAACCGATTTTCTCCGTCTAAGCTTCAAAATAATGAGTTCCCGCCTCCTTTTAGAATTCTCTTTAGCCAAAGTCGTCGCACATATCGCACGATTATGTATAATATAATATGATAACTGCCATACCACAGCGAAAGCACCGTTTCAACAAATTACGAAGACTAACTGTGTCTTTAGAAACTCTAGACCAACAATGTGCTGAAGTATCGATAAGGAGCTTGCAACGTCTCATCTTGTTTTAAATAATTTTATGAAAAAATTATCCTTCAAAAGAATAAATTAAATTAATGGCATACAATTCGACGTTTTATAATTTTGCCATTTGAAAAAAATAAATAATTGAAACTTGAAACGTTTAAACTTCACATTCTAGTAATTTCTTTTCTTCCAGGCTTATTCCATAGGGCAATTTCTCACAGTGGGGTTGCTACTGCGGGGTGGGCATTAGCACCAAAAGGCGAAGCTGCGAGCAATGCTAAAAGATTGGCCGAATTTTTAAACTGTCCAAGCAAGTCCAACAAAGAGATGATCGAGTGTATTCAGAAAAAAGATGCCTTAGATATAGTTATGCAGGATCTAAAATTTATGGTAAAACAAACACTCTTTTATTATTGTGCAACAAGTTATCGACATATAACCCGATACTATCGAAGTACTTATAGTATTACTTTTGATAATATTGGAGGTCTTGGTTAAAAATTAAAAATAACGTGTAATAATGTGCAAAATCAGATTTTCACACTGCCATGAAAGTATCAATAGTACACTACCATAATTTCATTAATAACTTGATTTTCGTTAATTTTTACAAATTTATTAATGATCATCTATATGAAAACCATTTCACAGGACCAAACTAATATGTATACTCAAATATTAGTTCAATTTTTTTTATTTTCTAATTGATCTTGTTCTTGCTCTTAACTGAAACATATGTGGATGGATTCATATATTCGCAGCCCTAACAACAAGCAGTTGTGGCACAGTTTTAAAATTTTAATAAATCATCAATCTAACCTTACTAGAAGCGATTGATAAATAAAAAATGTATCTGCCATTTGTAAACAAAATTGTTGCTTTTATAGTAAAATTGACAAAATTAATAAATTTGAAGTTCATGCAGTGATTAAATATTTACAAAATAAGTTTAACATCTCAGACATTACTCAGACAATACTTTAAGTAACTCTGCCTATCGATAAAAAGTGTCTGTGATGTTAGAGTATATTACGTTAGAAGATCGGCAAGTGCCATAGAACAGGCCGAGAAAAAGTTGCTATTTTTTAGGCCTGTTCCCATAAGGCACTTAATGATTGAGTCTTCTATAACATTGTTACTCGATCAACTAATAAAGATAAAAATTCCGTTGAATATGGCAAATATTATTTACCTAAATAAAGTGCATGGTTGTTTCTATAGTAATCAAACACAAAACAATTTTCTAAAACAATCCTAGGACCGTTATATTCATAACAGGCTTCTTATTTTGTTGTTGTGATACCAACCAACAAGAATACAGGAACAAGTTGGCATTTGCGTCACAGATAACGAACCCGAAAACAAGTAGAAATAGCTTGGTAGTGCAAAAAACTTATATTGTAAATATTTACTGCTCGAATTTAATTTTTTTGCAATATCTCTATAACAGCATTATGATCATTTCAAAACTGTGCGATCACTGTCTATTAGTGGGGCTACATATACTATACAGTTTGTCTATTTAGTGCGCCGGTCTTCGATTACGCTGTTAGTTACTTTCCTATATAAAGTTTGATTCAGGTTCCTCTAATGGTGTTAAAAGGGGCATATTTTAAAATTACTTTGACATATACAGGGTGTTCTAAAGGAGTTTGGCTCAAAGGAGTATTTATTTTTTTAATCGAACGCCCTGTATTTTGTTATGGGTATTTACGCCCCTATAAGTTCTATGTTCAATTCTAATTTTTCTTTTAAATCGCTTTTAGCGTTACCGACTTATGTACGGTTTTAATATTTTTTCTCAATATGAAGCTTTCATTTAAAACATCACATTTTCCCCACTTTTGAATATTTCTTTCCTGAAAATTAAGGGGGCCGTCACCTAGAATACAAAAATACTAAACTTTCATAAAGTAGAATATTTTAATACAGGGTGTTCAAAATACCGGTTCAAATTTTAATACCTTCAATCTGTATGTTCTTATTTTTTTTTAATGAAACTGCCTATCAATTATTAGAGTAATAAATAGAGCCTTAAAAGTCCTTTATTTTGACCCCAACATATTATACCTTACTCCAAAGGATATTTGAGAAATTAAGCTTTTAATAAAAAATAACGATAATTGTGTACTATTTGGCGCATGGTTCATAATGGTGCTGGTAAAAACACCGATTTGACAGTTAACTGGTTTTTGGTTAACCAAGGTTTTTTCATAAATTGAAAACCGGTAAACGGTTACCCGAAAACTTGAAAAGAAGCAGTTCATAAACCATTTTGTAAACTTGTTTGAAAGCCGGTTTCTAAATCGGTTTACAAATCAGTTTCAAAACTTGTTTATAAACCGGTTTAAAATCGATTTATAAACTGCTCTAACAAACGTAAATTGGTTATAAGTACTTGTAAAATGTGGAAGCTATATAATCACACTTTTATTATTAAGAACTTTTAAATTAACTAATAAATTGATTTTTAAACCGGGTTATAAATCGGTTTTAAACTTGTTTATAAACTGGTTTTCAAACCGCTTCGTCGCCGGGTTTACAAACCGGTTCTTAAACAGGTTTATAAACCGGTATTTAAACAGGTTCTCAAACCGATTCGTGGACCGGTTTAAACTTGGTTTTCGGTTAACTGGCTTACAGGTGTTTGATTTATGAACCAACCGCGGTTAACCGAAAGCCGGTTAACTGTCAAATCGGTTAAAACCCAGCACTATTATAAACCATGCTCCAAATAGTACACATTTATTGTGACTTTTTCGTAAAATTTATTTTCTCAAACACTTTTTGGAATAAAGTATAATATTTGGGGTCAAAATAAAGAAATTTAAAGCTCTATCTATTCCTGCAATAGAATATAGGGTGTTTTATTTAAAAAAATTGCGAAAATAAGGATTGAAGATATTGAAATTTGAACCAGTATTTTGAACACCTGTATTAAAATAGTCCGTTTTCATAAACTTTTGTATATTTTTGTATCCTACATGACGACATTCTCAATTTTCAGAGAACTTCCCAAAAGTGAGGAAAATTTTACATTTTAAATGAAAGTTTGATATTGAAAAAAAAATACTAAACACCTTCATAGGTTGTAAAAATAATTTTAAAATGTGCCCCTTTCAATAACATTAAGAAAGCTTCAATCAAACTTATTCTCGGAAAATAGTAAAGGCGTAATCCCAGAGTGGCGCAGTACAGAGACACAGCTTTTCGTTATATATCGAAATTTTATTTATTTATCCGTGTCTGCAGCGAGTATACATACTCGCCAAACCCAAGAAAGTCATCCAAATCTATTCAGACTGGTTTACATACACGCAGGATATTCGTAACGATTATTTCTTAAATAAATAGATAAAAATCGCTTGTCGAAGCACCTAATGATGTGAAAATTATTCAGATGTGTCTTAATTACGGCACATTTTTAGCCTCGGTTAAATTTTTACATTTGAGTTTGAATTATTATTAAACTGACAGAAACCATGGAAAATAGGTATTATTATGGATATAAACGACATAATCTTATTGGCTTTCTAGAATTGTACGGAGCATAGAGCTAAACGTAGTGTGCTAAACAGTAATGGATATATATTTTTCCAAGAAAAAACAAGATGGTACATGTACGTACTATTATACTTATTGCCTAGTTACTAAAGCCATTATTGCATTTTAGATTTCGGTTTCTCTTATGGCAAATACTATTTGAACCTTTTCGAACGGTATTCCGTACAATTTTAGGTACCCTGTTTATAATTTATTTATTTATTTATTTCGCACTCAACCAACAGGCGTTAGGCCAATTATAGGCGTCGCTGTACATGATGTTATTATGACATCTGGGACCAACTATTTCCGTGGCAACCGTACCACGAGTTGCCGAGAGAAGCAGCCGTGGAACTCCCATCCATAAGAACTATTCATTCAGTCGATTAGATTAAAAAGTTACCTGAAAACATGTGGTATAGAAAAATATCAAGAACGAGGGATATTTTTCGAAGCAACGTGTTTGAGGGTTAACTTTGCAAATTTAGTCGACTAAATGAATATTTCGAATGGTGTTCGGCCGGCTAATGCACAAAACCAGCATCTTGACTACTTACACTGTCGTATCAATTTATTAATGTCAAGTATGAGCCAACTTGGTGTTTCACACTGAATAAACACCAAGTTGTTGAGTAAAACTATAGCTATTGGCTCAAATTCAAATTTTCATGGTTTGTGATTAATCAGTTATAAAAGCATATTATTCTAAGTCGTGCAAATCACAACCCTGTATAACAAGTTCCAAGTACACCATAGTACATATTCTTGTTTTCACAGAAATGGTCTATCGATCCGCTAGTTCCGTTTAAACCTGTAGTCGAACCTAACATAGAGGGAGCATTTTTACCAGAACACCCCGTAGCAATCATCCAATCTGGAAAAGCTGCTGACGTCCCCTTTATAAGTGGTATTACAACAGAAGATGGCGCTTTTAAATCTGCAGGTCGGTGATTGCGCATTGAATTGTGATTATATAAAAATTCTATGGTTTTAGCAATATACGAGGACTCTAAGAGGATTCAACAATTTAACGACGATTTCGATAGAGTGATTGCGATCATCCTCCAGTTTGAATCTGTCCCTATGAAGAACGATATCGCTGAATATATAAGAGAATTTTATTTTGGAAACCAGACCATAGGTGATTCTACTAGATCCGAAGTTACTAACGTAAGTACCTAAGGTGGACATCAAATAGTATAAAAACTAATTTCTAAATGGAGTTAACGTATTCCAGAACATCATCAAACCAATTTCATGAAATTACAGTTAACTTTTCACATTGTACTTGTTTAGTTTCTCTTGAAACGGTTGCGAACACCTGCTATCTGTAAAACATTGACTGTAATTATATAAAATTTATATTTTATAATTTATTGAAAACAGAGTAGGTATATATCATTAGCAACTAATAGTAATGAGCTTTTTGAATTACCTTTTACTTTATATGATATATCACACTCATGATACAAACATCGTTAACCGGACGTCACATTTTTATAAATGCAATGGAACTGCGTCAAATGGTATTAAGTTACATTTATTTCAGTATTGTCCAGTGGTGGACTTTTAAAATAGTATTACTGTTGCAGCTGTTTACAGATACTTGTTTTCTTTTTCCCCAAACGGTGGCTCTTGAACTGCATGCACTGTTTTCAAAAGAGCCCGTTTATTCCTACTTATTTGGATATCGCGGATCCGTAAGCTTTTCGATTCTCTTTGGAGATTTAAAACATGACTACGGTATTTATTATTATTATTGCCAATATTATTCTTCACGTTGAAAATTTTCTCATTTATTTTTAGGCGTATGCCATACTGATGACCTGATCTATTTATTAAGCAACCATTTCTTCGGCAATTATAAATCGAGCGACTCAGACAGGAAGATGATTGAAGTTATGACTACCCTATGGACTAACTTTGCTAAAACAGGGTATGTAATTTCAGAATGCTAAATCAGAGACTAAAAGTAGTATTTTCAGCAATCCAACGCCCGAGACTAACTCTCTAATTCCTGAAAAATGGAAACCAGTACAAAGCAAGAATTTACAATACTATTTTATCAAGAATGCAACTAATATTAAAATGAGTAGCAATGAGTACTTAGACAGAGCAAAGTTTTGGAATCAATTGCAGTATACTGTAGAACTTTGAATTTTCTTATATTGTAGTAAATCATGTAGGAAAAGTATGTTAGTGTAGCTTTACTTTTCCTGATAAAACTACTCCATAGCCAGGAAAACAACTACCGTAAAATATCGTTTAATAGATAGTTTGATTAAAAAAATTGAAGCATTTAAAAAGGAAACTTCCATCTGTTGTAAACGTTCTAGAGCACACTGTATATATTTGAGAATATTAAAATATGTAGTCACGAAAATGAACACAATGTTAAAACTTAAACAGTTACTTGATCTATAAATTCTAACGTCGATTTTCTGATGCTTCAGTTATATCAAAAATTAAATGATTCAAAACTTATAAAAAATAGAATAGATTTGTTGTACAATTTTCCCCACATAATGTTTTCGGTTTTCTCATCATCTAAATGTTTTAGTTTAACTCTTTCAAGCCCAGTGGTTTACTAGTTGAACCACGACTTGTAATTTATTTTACCATCAGCTTAGTGAGGAACCACAGCTACTATGTGTTTTTACTATACTACCCTCTATCGATTTGTACATATATTTTTTAGTTTAGATTTGAATCGCCATTTAATGTTGCCCATTTTTTAACCGGTCATTTGCAGTGCTTCTTTTCTTATGTATTGGATTATATCTGGAAAACTTGCCATTATTTGTAGAGATACTAATTAATGGCACAACGTATAAAAAATTATGATAGTTTATCTTAAAAGAATATTATTCCATAATTAATGATGTAGTTTCAAACAGTAGCCACTAGAATGGATCTTGATACAATTTCATGGGAATCACCTCGATCAGTTGCCTGCAGATGATTTGTACAGAATATTGGATAAAATACCATCTAGTAATGACTCACTTTAATCTGGTTCGGGTTCAAAAGACATATAAAAATTGAAGAAATTCACCACCACTTTTCACTTATCGCAGAATAACAGTTGCATCAAAATTTGGGAGAACGTGGGTGACAGCTTCAAAGTTGCCTTGTCTGCATAAAGTCGAGGCATCTTTGGAGTTTGAAGTCCCAGTTTAGGGTAAAAGTAAAATGGGCTCCCAGATAGGTGACTAAGGTGGAGAGCTCTAATCTAGAGTTCCATACCGTCAGGCTGACGTTGTTGGGGTCCAATATGGGTGGAAATGTAAATTTCGAAACACCATGGCTTGGGTTTTGTTAGGGTTAGGTTTGACTATTCAAAGCTAAAGCCAGCGTTTGAATCTCAGAAGTAAAACTGATAGAAGATTAAAGAAGCTGATACTGGTGATGGCTTTGACCCAGATGACAGTGTTATCTGCATATTAAAATAACTTAAAAATTAGCTGGGGCTATAGATCTTTTACGATCAAAACAATGTGAATCAAAAAAAGTATGCTACCAATTTTGGGAATTCAAGCCCCAAACCAAAATTTCTCAATGACTTTAACCACCTTCAAATCATACCAAACAAACGATCAGGCTGCATGGAGATATCGGAGGGCAGGCGTCCTACAGTGAAGACGGCGTGCTGTTATTTTCAATAATTAGAGAAGGGTGTTTAAATTACTAGGGAATCTTTTACAACCTATATGTCCATTAGCTTACGAGAATTCTTAAACACGCTAAAGTACTATGCGTAGCGAGTGCGGTACAACCTGAAACTTAGTTCAAAAGGTTCGCCTCCTCAATTGCTTGCATTAGCCATACACAAAACCATAGTGAACAAGAACAGAATTATATTAATTAAAAAAAATAAATATCATACAAAATGTTAATTTAAGCACTCGTATAAATGACAAACGTAACCTACACTACATGTGAAAGCCACAAATACATCCAACTCTACTATTGCCACTAATCATTGGAGTTTAGTTAGCACATAATAAAGTTCAATATTTAAATAAGTAACAGATATCTGCACAGATTAAACCAGCAGGCAACTACAAATGTATGATAATTTCGGAGGTCGAACATAGGAAGGAGATGAGGCAACAATAATAGCATGCCACTACATATGTAAAAATCTAAAATGTTCCATAAACGCGCCAGTAAATGCTGATAAACTCGGAGGTGATGCAACACTAGCCGGTGCTCCAATCTTTCGGTGCGCTTAATGTACAGATTTGTTTTTACCTTCACAACACAAGATCGCGTATTAATACTCCCAGCAATGATGCGAAATGAAACCGCAAATAAAATAGCAACAGGAAAGGTCACCAGAAGCAATCGGGAACACAGCAAGGACTCTCAGCAACAATTACTAACCGAAGAAGTGAAGGGGGAGCAACAAAAAGAGCTCATAAACAAACTAAAAACTTAGCAATAATTTCAAAAACTTGGCTGCCTATTAGTAGCACAACTAATGTTCATACTTTAACGACTCCAAAGTCGGCTCTGAAATACACAAAATACGAATACCTATTTAGAATAGGGACTGATAGAGAAACAGCACACGCATACCTTCAGCTTAAATTTCGAAGACTTTAATCGCGACGCTAGAAAATTCGCAATAAAATGCCATGGGCAATTAAGACCCAAATATCTTCAATAAATACGACCCAAAAGTTACGTGGTAGTGCGACTGAGTGAACTAGCTTGCCTATACGAATCACTAATAAACAACATCAAACTCAGGCTACAGTCGCACCACGACAGTACGCGTATTATATTCTCATAATATGCTAGCAGAGAAAAAAACGGGAGACAAGAAACGCGGGTACGAGGAGATAAGCGAATACTACTTGGCCTACTTACGCATGACAAGGGATTGATAATCTATTTTTCGCGATTCAAGACTGTTCAAACCGAGTTCTGTGAAGTCGATGTTTGTAAAACGTCGAGCCTTAGGACAGGGGTAGCTAAAATTCACAAAATCAAACGAGGAAATTAAAGGGCCACAATGCGTAACGCTTTTTACCCTTAACAAGTAACAATTTTTAGTAGGTCATTATTCAGTAAGTTACTGAATAAGTTAAATAATTTAGGGACTAGTCAATATAATCTTAAATCAAAACAACTTGATACCTTTTCAAATCTTTCCACCCCAGAGTTTTCAATTTAAGTAAATGTAACTTTGTCAATTCCGAAATGTGCCTTTTGAATAACAAATTTGCTAATTTTAATAAGCATTTTATAAGTAATCACACTTTTGATAATAACATTATTAATTTGTGTAAAAAGA
Source organism: Agriotes lineatus (assembly GCA_940337035.1). Classification (NCBI taxonomy): domain Eukaryota; kingdom Metazoa; phylum Arthropoda; class Insecta; order Coleoptera; family Elateridae; genus Agriotes; species Agriotes lineatus. Next base: position 80,384 of record CALNHX010006599.1, read on the forward strand.
TATTAACAATCAGATTTAATGTGAACCACAGCCAACAGAGGTAATTACTTACTGGTTTTCACTCGAAATAACTATATTGACAAGGTCTGTGACTCCCTTGACTCGCCGGATTTATTGTCAATAAAGACCCCATGATTATATTTCTTTCTGAAGTTATAAATACTGTGTTACTAATCGTCACACTCTTTCCACTTTCTTTAATAAACATTAGAAATAATTGCTACACAAGAAATAAAATACATAAAACCAACATTCCTATTCGTTTTGTAGTTTTCTTCTCGAATACTCTTGTATCTAGAATTACTCCATTGTTAAACTAGATTCCCTTAAACTTTGATCCTTAATATTCAGTCAAAAATGTATTTCCAAAATTTCAGCCTTTTATATCTCTGACAACTCTGTTAGCGCCTTGTGAATTATATATTCCTTAAATATTTACAAATATTGCAAAGCCACGAGAGTATATTTGAAGGCCTCCCAGCTAGATATCAGTGGAGACAGCGTGCAGCTTTTTAAATGCTTTTACTTGCAATTACAACAAATATACCCCGATAGGTCGAGAACTTATAAACTCAGTTTAATCGCATCAGACTATAACACAATATCTGAAATACAGAAGATAGCAGTAGCGAAATCAGACACTGAATGTATAAACATGTGCATTAGACTTATTACACAACGCTGCATATAGTAACCAGTAAAATTCTATATTTTTTTTATTAGGCGTTACTTACTCGGAAGTTGCACCTCAAATTAACGCTATCATAACAGTTATTAGCACAATTCAATACACAATCTAATATTTAACCCGTAAAATGTACAATTACATATTAAATACAAATACAGTTTCTTTTACCGTACTTGTGTTTGAAGTATCATTAACACAAATTATTAGCTTGCAGGTTACTTATTTGAGAGCTTCACGCTTCTGTAGGAGTCAATGGTGGACGTCTGGAGGAAAATTCTCAAGCAAGCGGAATCGCTGATGTTTTGCAACTTGTAGGTAATGCCTGTAAATACATGCAATTGGTCAAAACAGCAAGCAGTTCTGTAATAAATAAACCGTATCGGCGACGTATTTGCCCCAATAAATACCCAATGCCCAAAAACCGCATCATAGCAAAGCTTCCACAAATAATATTTCAAAATACCTGAAACTGAGAGCACAAACACGAAATTCTTCCGAAATGACGTCGTTTCTTTGCAAGAGAAAAAAAAATAAACAAGGAATTGTTCGGAACAGCTGCTCACCGCTGCCAGTAAAGCAGATCATAAACTAATCGCTAAAGCTACGTTCGACCAGGTTCAACTAAAGGAGCTTTTACACGGCCAAGAATTATACACGGAATAAATTCTAATATTAATTACACTTTTGACACGTAACAACACTATACTTCTTTCTTTCGACGTTGTTAACCATTTTCTCAATATCCCATTTAATAAATGATTTACCCCCATTCACTAGTGTGTGATCAATAGAGGCTTATCTAGTGACCAAATTTCTTATATTTCGTATTTGCTTAAATTATACTTCAAACAAAAATGTTTCTTATTTCATAAATATTTCCTTTCCCAAGTTTCTGGTCTAGCCATGGGTTATAATCTTTACCCTCTCCTTAGTGAAATATTCATGGACAATCTCGAATACATCATTTATAGGAATGATACTTTTAAAGAGCATGGTGTCTTTTAGAGCAAATATGTATACGATATCCTGGTGGGATTCTCCAATATAGCACTAATCCATCTTCATTGATCAACATTCTTCATCCCAACATCAAACTCACCTGTGAACTTCAAGCTGACTTATTAATCTCTTTCCCCGACCTCTTGGTGTCGCGTAATATAGTATTACATTTCTTGGAGTTTATCGTGTGTGTAATTCCTGTCCTGCTTCTTACTGCTGCAAGTAATAGTAACTTTACTAATGAACTAAATATTATATAACAAATCGCTGTCAATGACGGTTGCCTTATTATGTTTAGATTTTTTATAGGTACCTTAAAACATTTTCTGACTCACACCAAACTATAATCTACTAAATATTCTTATAGTAACAAAGCTAATAGGAATCTCATCACTATTCGTTTACTTTCTTACATTGCCTATTTTGTCAAGAATATTTTCACACGTTTTAACATTACGATTTTTATTTTTATATACCCCATTTTGTTTGCTCAATATCATAGTCCGTAATAAAGATCTTATCTCCCTCCTCGACAGAGCAGGTATTTACCTTTTAAATTGTCGTTTCTGCGATTCTTTTTGTAGGCCAAACCGGGAGATCGTTCAGAAAGCGCCTGTGCGAGCATTTTTCTTTAATCAATCCGAATTACACTCACCATCTAGACCTAAATTATAAAGAATCAGCATCTGATTACCACATCATTAAAATCAATTATAACTGTAACTGTGACACTAACGTAAAAATTCTTCACATCTACCGCAAATACAATAATTTAAACTATCATTAAATATCAAAGTGAGCGGATGGCCACCGAGCAAATGCTCTAATCTAGGGCGGCCGGTTCGTGCGGGTTCGATTTCCAGCGACTATAGGGATTTTAAAAATTGCATACTCCCCGGCTACCACGCTAACACCTGTTGTAGTCGTTAATCTCTAACAAGGGAACTCTTCCTCCATTTTTAAGGGCAATGCTAGCCACCTACCCGGACTAGAACAACAGCTTTCTGTACTTAAACAGGCCACTGGCATATAATAAGGGGAAGCAGAAGAAGATGAAATATTCGAGATTGTCTCCCGTTTGAGCGCTCGTTGCAGTAATGAGGTCACAGATTTTGTTAATAGTAGTAATTACATTTTTCTAAACCTGAAATGCGAGTATTTGTATGTTTATTCTATTTATATATTTTTTGTCAGTTTGTTAATCTTTATAGATGTATTTACACCTCTCATCTTGGCTGGCCGTTGTAGATTAAGTATTTTTAACTTGTCTGTCATATCGTACAGTTGCCAGTGTTTCTTGCAATTTTAATTATTCATTTTATATATTCACTAGTAAATCACCCGAGCTACGCTTCGCTTCGCTAATTACACAATTTAATTAAATTAAATAAAATTTAATTTTTCGTACTTTTTTTGAAAATAAAAGCCGGCCTACGATCTAAGTCTAAAAATTAGCAACATTTTAAGCTATCATACAATTTAATCGGTCCAGTATCTTCGGAGAAGAATGCTAACAAAGATACATACATACAAACATACAAAGAAAGAGACCACCGATTTTATGGTATAAATTATTAAATTTGAACTACTGGTTCTTTGATATTAGATGAGGTTTTGGCATTCTGTTTTAATATCGCATTCTTGCAAGCTTCGTTTTTAGCCTGAAAATTATTTTTACTAATTCTAACTATATTCATACAATAGGCAAATATGAAAAATATATCTTCAATTAGAATGTTATTTAATTATCTCATAGCTAAGCTTGGCACATTAACATACAATTAAATAGCCATTTATCCTTAAATTTAATCCAATATTAATAAGAAACCTCGGCAGGGATAAATGCAGAAATCGGTAATAAATACCAATTTACATATTCTGAAGTTTATTGGATTGATGCTAATTAATTACACACCTTCTATGGATGCAATTAAGTTTTCTTGCACTCTTGGTCTTAATTATAGACAGTACAATACTTCGTCAGACAGAGAACCTAATTAATAGTCCTGTGTTTGTGCGAAACTTTCAGGGTTGCAAGTAACTAAGCAAAGCCGGAATTTAAGCTATTTGTGCTATGTGCTACATTTCCACTGACACGTAATTAAACTAGAGGTTTGCTAACTTGAACTAACTTTTACAGAATAGAGCTATTTGGTAGCAACGAACTGTGGCTGATAAGGAACTAAAATATTGGGTTTGTCTGTTTTTACAGGAAACTAAACACCCACTTATACTCAGAACTATAGAATTCATAAATTGCAAATCCTAGCGTAGAAAATATAAATTCAAGATCAGAAAAATTATATTATGTCTTAACAAGAATAATATTAAATCAGCTAACCTTCACAATACTGTAGCATTTGGACAAAATAAATATTACACTATTTTTTTACGTAAACTATTTTCTTTTAGAGAACATATCCTAGTTGTATATTTGTAAATATTGAAATCCGAAACGTTTGCATTATCACCACTAGTTTCTCGGACGAATAACTTATGAAATTCATAGATATTAACAGATTCCATTAAAATTATTAACGTTAAATATATACATTTTCTAAACATATTTTGTTTGTGTTAAACAAGGAGCGATATAGCATATTTGAAATGTAATCGGTCGATTTAAAACTAAAAGATTTTTTATGAAATATAATTTTCCTTAGTTTCATAAAGCTATATTAAAAATTCCGTCTATATATTGTAATGAATAGATGTTTTAATTATTTTCTATAATAATTTTACTAATTTATATCTTCGTAGCTACTCAGATATTGTTTGTATAAATATTGGGTACAAAATTAATTGAATAGCCAAGTATTGTGGCTTTTAGTTTAATAATAATATAATAACTCTTTCTTTATTAAGCATACACAATACAATGGCTGAAATATCAGTATTAGTGATGGGCATAACCGGACAATTTTCAAAACCGAATTATTTGCATTCGAATCATATTAATAACCGATTGATTATTTGAATAATCATTCTAATCAATTTTGGCTCTCGATTCGTTTCGATTAAGTCAGCCGGTTTGCCGGTTGGCGGTTCACCGTCATCTGCATCGGCATCGTAACTTGCAGATAGCAGAGGAACTCAGTTAATCGTTAATTATAATAATTGTATAAATGATTTTTATTTGATTTCTAAGGAGTTTAAACCATTGAGAATAGCTATATCAATACTAATCATAAAGAAATTATAAATATGCGAATACAAAGTATCTATTGAATCTATTTTTAGTTCCTAAAATTCTCTAGTAGTCACCCTTCCCTTTTCGCTTGCACATCATACCGGTATATTTTAGAATCCATCATTTATCTACGTTCAGCCTTCCGCGGTTCTAAGAACGCACACTTAAAATTTTCAACATCGAAATCCACTTCTTGTCCCGACTGCTCCGTTATTAAAAATTAAATATAAATCTTTTACGATATTGGAAAATCTGTTTATTACTTATTAGGCATGATCAACCGCGTTTCGAAGCAAAAATTTAGGCCGTTATAAATTAATACCAACACAGCTTCGGCAAATCTCATACTCAGCAGAACGTTATCTTTAATAGGAACGGCCCCATAAATTTAACTCGTCGACTGGGAATCTCAAATGTCTTAATAACATCAACAAGCAGTCGCGAGCCTCACTTGGGTCAATCAAGTACATACGTAGAAAAGGTTATATGAGTTATGAATGACGTATTATTTACAGAATTTCGATCACTCGCAGGTCGCTGAGACGCGGCACGTAGTACGTATCAGGATGAGGTTATTTTTCATCCGAATACTTGGAAAGAAAACCGAGTTACACAGGTTATTTCAATAACCGGATAACCGGTTATTTTTTATTCGAATAAGCCCATCACTAATCAGTATACATAAGAACATGCACTGTAATAGTAATAAACAAAATTTAATACCAAATGTGAATACTAGAACCTTTTTTTAAATTATATCGTCGTAGAAAATGCCATACGCGACACGCGTTTCCTTAATATGGAGAGGGAAAAAATAAAATACTTCGCATCGGTAATTAATTGAAAAACAAAAATATTTAGCATGCATCGAGCTGAACTACAGCTGTGTGTGGCTTAACAAAATAGCTATAATTGTAAAGATAACATAATCCGCGACCACGAGATTAATTATTAATTAAATGAAAAGGGAGATTGATATGATTGTAATTTTAGAGGTGAAAAACAAAAAAAAATAAAATAAACCAAATAATAAAAACTTCATTCACAAAATTTGCAAAATTTGTTATAGTGGTTATTGATCAATTTAGCATTTGGATCGATAACAAACTGCAGAAATAAATTGTAAATATGT